>JADRCD010167328.1:0-22977 GCA_019843815.1 Montemys delectorum
TATACTCCAGCTACTTACACACAGCACTGCTTCTTAGTGTTGGGACCCCCAAATTTAGGTTTATCCAAGCAGTTGACACAAGAGCCACAATCCTGCACGCGCAAGCAACCCCGACAGTGCCCACAACGAGCCATTCTCATCTTCTTGCCATGGTGGGATGGCAGTGACCGCCGTGGTGTATGGGCGAGGGCCCCTGCAGACCCTGTAGGCTCCGAGTCTCCACCAGGCCCTGCAGATTCCACCTTTTCCCGCTGGGATCGGGAAGGAACACTCTCCGTCTCTGATGCTGATGACGTATCTATTGCAGCAGATGGAGGGGAGACAGAGCCACAAAGCCACTAGGTATCCTACCTCATTTCCCTACTTTCCCTCCGCTTTTCCACACTGACTGACTCTAGGTATTCTGGACCTAACCAGGTCTGTCCAAGACCTAGCAGCACTACAAGCCATCTGCCCCTAAGCCCCATCCAATCCCTCTGCTCCGCTCCCTGGTGCTCTTGCTTATGCATAAACCTTATTTGTCCTCAAGCCTCCCACTGCACAAGTTCCTACCCTCAGTGGCGAGGTCCTGCCGATCCCGGAGAGGGAGGGCACTGAGGCGGGGTACGTCTTCAGGCACCATGGCCCGAGCCTGACCCAAGGCCACAGCAGCATGACGGCAGACATGTTTGATTCGGGGGCCTTGTACAGGTGACTCGGGGCCCTGGGAGAGGAAAAACCAGGAAGAGGTGTGGGAAATGGCTCCATGTGGTTCTGTAGCCAGCCTTCTTCAGAAGACCCTCCTCTCACTGCATACCGAGGCTCGATCTCTCTTAGCTTCCATGGATTCATCTTCAGATTTGACACAGCCTCTGTCTGGGGTCTGTTTGACAGTCCCCACAGCCTCCTCGGTTTGTACTGCAGGGCTTGGCTGGTAGAGGAAATTAACAGGGTCAGGGACTGCAAAGTGAGGACCAGTGGGAACAGGAGAGGGAAGGGATGGGATTAGGGTACAAACAGATGGAGATAAAAGGGAAACTGGTCCTGCGTGTGTTCCTGCTCAACACTATCTAGGGAAGCAGCTATACAGACTGAGTGCAGGGACTTGCTCAAAGTACCACACTCACCGGCATTGAAGCTGCTACTTTCTGCTGCTGTTGTTGATCGATCTTGAATAACTGCACCTTAGCTCTCTTAAGAAGGCTAAACATTTTCTCCTCCACCCCAGACAGTGGCAGGGTACCCAGACTTGCAACACGGGCCTTTTCCAGTGGTGGCGTGTGCTGTGCTGATGGAGGTGGCTGCGCTTGTGGTTGCTGGGGTGGTGGCGCCTGGGGTAGGAGCTGGGGCTGCAAGGCCTGCGGGGACTGCTGGAGCTGAAGCTGCTGCCCTTCGCTCAGAGCTGGAGCTCCATGGGGGGGCACCTCAACCTTAACTGGAGTGGTGACCACAGGGACAAAACGAGGCAAGCTGAGGTGGTTGGTCCGCCCCACTGCCCTAGGCTCAGGCTCAGCTGGAGAGTCATCAGCAGGAGGCAGCTCTGGCTCAGGGGTTTCAAGAGCCCCAAGAGGAGGAGGAGTAAGCACCGATTCGTAGATCTTCAGGTGGGCTTCACTTGGGGTAAACTGAGGGGCCCGAAGGAGCAGGGGCCTCCGGGAGGGAGTGGCAGGGGTAGGTGGTGGAGAAGGGGCTGGTGGAGGAGCAGGAGGTGGCGGCGGCAGCTCCCGTGTTAGTGAGGTCCAGCGAAATGTGGGTTCCCTTAGGATAGACCGTCTCTTCTCAGGGAGTGGGACTGGGGTAGATGGGGGAGTTGGGACACGAGGTGGAGAGGAGACTGGTACTGGTTCCTGGGGAGCAAGTGGGGAGGTTGCAACAGGAGGTCGAACAACAGAAGCCTCCACCTTTGGAGGTTTGGGAGGGTCTTCATCCATAAATCTCCGGGGTGTCTTGATAACACGGGAGGAGCGAGCACTCACTACAGGCATAATAAACTGCCGGATATTCTTTAAGAAGGTTGTACTTTTGGGGACCACAGTAGGGCTGTCTTCCAAAGGGCTTCCTGTGGTGGTGGTGGGGTTTGGAGTGGGAGAAAGGGTGCCCTCTGGTCCTGACCGAGCAGCTTCCCGCTCTGCCCGCTGGCTAGGAGTCAGGGGAGGCCTGCCCCTCTTCCTAGAGCATGTAGCTGGGACAAGAGGAGGAGACTCTTCCTGCTTCTCTGGGGCTGGATATGGAGGAGGGGAAAGTGGGGGAGGAGGAGAAACGGGGGGTGGTAGAGGGGATGCTGGAGGCGGAGGAGATGTTGAAGGGGGTGGTAGAGGAGGAGGTGGTGAAGGGACCAGAGGAGTCAAGGGTGGTGATGGAAGCTTTGCCTCTTCCTTCTCCTTGGCTGGCATCACTTCTTCCTCAGCCACAGCTCTCTCAGTCTCCTCCTCTTCCTCTTGCCTGTTATCCTCACTGACATCTTCTCCTTCTTCCTTCTCCTTCTCCTCCTCCTCCTCCTCCTCCAGTTTCTGCTCCTGCTTCTTTCTGCACAAGCCCCTTTCCTGCTCATCTCCATCTCGTCTTTGGGGGGCATCCTGCCAGCTTCCCCCACGCTGCCCGTGACCCTGACCTGATTCTAGTTCCTGGGACAACTGTCCCATCTTCACTTTCTTGGCCTTGGAAACAAACTTGATCATAAGGGGAAGTCCGCCTCGGCCTCTGCCCCTGCCTCCGCGGCCTCCTCTTCCAGGCTGTCCTCCACGTTTGGGGGTTCCAGGTCCTGGACCAGGTCCCTCCTTGCACTTCCAACTGCCAGCTTTGTTCTTTACTGGAACTACAGGAGGCGGAGGCTCAGGTTTAGGGATTGTCACAGCCGCTTCTGCTACCACTACTGCTTGCTGCTTTTTCCGGCAGGGGCCAGCTGGCCGTCCTGGGGGCCTTCCCCGAGACCGACGGGGAGTAGAGGGTTCACGCGCCCTTGCCCGTGCCCGTGCCCGGCTCCGGGGAGGCTGCGGTGCTTGGGACCGCCGGAGAAGTTCAGTCAGTGCCTGCACCATCCGTTCTGTACCCTCCTCACCCCGTTTCCGAGTAGGGGCCTTTGGGGGGACAGGAGCCACATCTGCTAGGCGAGGAGGAAGGGGGGTCGTCTTATGCTTGCGGCCCCGACCCCGAGGGGCTCGACCTAAAAGGAGAACAGTTGTGGGGAGACGGGTCAAGCTGGCCCTGTAGTCTTAAGGAAAGCACCTCAGAAGGGTGGGGACACTAAGTCTTGCTTGACTGTTCCCCCACAGCCCAGGCTACCTTGCACTGAACACAGGACACTCAGTAACTGGTGGAGACTAGCTGAACACAAAAGGCAAGAACTTTCCCGTAACACTGGAGAGGTAGAGTTTTCCCCATCACTCACCTCGCTGGGACCGAAGCGCAGAGCGCAGGGAACTGGGGGCCACATCTTCATCTGAATGAAAACCCTGAAACTCCTGATTTAGGGGACCAAGGGTGAAGGGGAGAAACAGCAGTCAGTGCCAAAGCCCTGGTGCCATCTGGGCTTCAGGTGCTGCGGACATGATAGTTAGCTTCCACCCTAACCTAATCCTCCTTATTTACCAAAGAACTTAAAAGGCCGAGGAAGGTCAGAAGGAATAAAGGGACAAGGCATTCTTGAACCAGACCATACCAGCACAGCCATCAGTAATTCACTAGCCCCGAAGCAAACACTAGAGGGTCTCCTCAAGTTAAGCAATAGGCATTACAATGCGGGCTAATTCCAACTTAAAACAAAGTAGGTCCTTCATTTACACCCTTGCAGAGCATTCCTAAATGGGGAGTGTTTTGGGGGAGATGAGAGGTGGAGCAGATGGTTTATCATATTAGAATCCACTCTGAGCCCTCAGAGGACAGCTAGCTCTCCTAAGCAATATAACCCACACCCTCCTGCCTTTTCCAAAAGGCTGAGAGGGATAAACCATGACTGCACTCACTCCAGACTCAAGACTCAGCATTCAGTCTATCCCTCTTCAACCCGTGCCTAAGAAGCCCCCACCACACTACCTTAGAACCACAGAGCAACTGGGGCACTGGTGAAACCAGGGATGTGTCGCGGATGTTAAGGGCCAAGGAGGGAGCCTGCAAGTAAGAGCCCAGGAGGCTCTAGCCTTGGTCAACTAAGGCCACGCTGCTGCTGTCAACCATCTCTGGTCCGGCATGCAGTCCCTATGGCCTCTTCACCCACTCCTGTCTCGCTCTGCCATTGCTACCGCGTAAGATCAGCTCAGGACACCAATTGGGCTCGCCTGGAGCCCAGGCGTCTAGCTGCAGTCGGGGTTTCTCTGGCCACTTTCAAAGGCCCTAGCCACCCGAAAGCTCCACGCAGCCTGCTTCCTTCATGCTTACATCCAGGAGCCCCGAGAATCCCACTTGTCCACAACACCCTTCGGAGCTATCCGGAGCCCTGCAAGCCCCTGGCCTCCGCCCCACCCGGCGCTGGAGACACCTCCGACCGCCTCACCTCCTCCTCGGATTCCCCGTCACTGCTCTCTTCCTCCGGCATGCAGCCTCGGTTCGGGCCCCAGCCCCGGCCCCGGCCGCGGCCCCGGCCTCGCTGAACTCGCGCACCAGCCCACAGGCGGCGGAGCCGGCGCAGGCCCCGGCGGAGACCCAGCAAACGGAGCAGGGCCGTGTCCTCCCCGGGCTCGGCTCCTCCCGGCCCCGCCGCGCCGCCGCCGCGCCGCAGGGCTACCCGCACTCTTTCGGCTCCGCTGCCTCGGCCGCCGCGGCCCCCGCCCCCGCCGGAACCCCGCGGCCGGCCCGGGAAGCGGCCCCGTGCGGAGCCAGGCCCGGGGCAACTGCCGCCGCCCGCCGCCGCCGCCATCTTGGCACCGTGAGAGGGGCCGGGGAGGCGGGGGGAGGGGCGGCCCGTGCGCAGGGCCGGGGGGGAGGGGAGAAGAGGAGGGGCAAAGCGGGGCGGCTGCGGCACACGACAACAACCAGCGCCGCCGTGGGGCGGGCAGGAGCCGGGGGCTGGGCTGGCCACGCGCGGGGCACCACGGGAGCAGGAGTCCTGGGCCTGTCGGCCGTCACCCTCAAACCGCACCTGAAGAGCGGACCCAGCGTCCGGCCTGAGAGCGGGAGGCGCAAGGTCTTCTGGGAAATGTAGTCCAGTCGCCTTGCTCCTTCGGCCGACAGCTGGGGCGCGAGAACTGAGGATACGGGGTTGGCGACAGAGACTAGGAGAACCAGTTCCTGGTCTCCAGGAGGTGTGGTTCCCGGCTCAGACTCCTCCCATTGTTCTAGTCGGAACTAGCGACCTGCATGGATTACCATTCCCAGGGACCGTTGGCTTCGGACCCTGGGAACCCGACGGACACACAGCAAACGAAGTTAGCTACTGCGCTAGGCGTGGGCTCAGGGAAGGGCGGTGGCGCTCGGTTAATCTCACTTCCAGGCGCAACCCGGTAGCCGCATAGCCCGGCGCGGAGGGGAAATGCTGGAGAGGCTAGTCTTCGTCTTTCTCTGAGGAGAGCAGACGGGTGGTCGAAATCGGGACCTGAGTCTGCGCTCCTCTCTAGCCGTAGACTACGCGCGCGGTAGATCGCTGTGGAAGGAGCCAGAGTCTTGGGGCGCCTCAAAGCTACCTTTCCCCTCCCGCAGGGTCTGGAGCGCCTTTGCGGCGTGTTGCCCTCGGGAATTAAACGAAGCCCCTGGGAATGAGCTGTGTGACCCTCTATTTATTGAATAGTGAATGGCCAGCAGGGGCCGCTACAGGGCAAGACTAGAAAGCCCCTAGCGCAGAGGAAAAGTCTGGACTCAGCCTAGCTGGAGAGCACAGGAAACTTTATTATAGTGATGAAATTGACAGTCTGGGGCTTCTGCAACTCGCTCATCCGGAGAGGGTTCGTAGCTCCTGTCCCGCAGCCCTTCTGCGCCCTAGTGACAGGGCCGGCTGAGCCCGTCTTCAGCCTTTCATTCTTTGGTTGGACTCTTGCTTGTCAAGCCAGAGAAGCTACCAACACCAGGTCAGGTGGCAGTGGAGGAGGTAGGACTCCAGGGAGAGATGGAGGCCCGTGTCGGCCTCGAGGAAGAGTAGAGGAAGGTGGATCGTATGGTCCATCCAGGCGGCAGCCGGCTGGGCGAATGGCCACGCATGTGCGCCTGCATGGAGGCCAGGCTAGGGCAGCCAGCCCTGCACAGAGGGCAGCGATAAGGAGCAGCCCCATGTGTCCTCAGGTGCTTGGTCATGGCAGAGAAATCCCGGGAGCGCTGAGGACAGAGGCTACAGGAGAAGGGCTTCTCTCCTACAGGTGGAGGAGAAAGCCAGAGAAGGAAGAAATGGTCGAAGGTTGTCCGAGCTAGGGGTGCGTCGAGCAATTGGGCAAGGGGAGAGCTGGCAGACCAGCGATGGAATCGAAAAAGACAAATTCACACTGGGCAGGATGCCCATACCTGTGTGGACTCGGTAATGTGTCTCCATCTGATGCTTGAGTGAAAACCGCTTTCCACAGACAGAGCAAGAATAGGGCCGAGATCGAGCAGGAGAGGGTAAAGGAGGGTGTTGGTGAGATGGGCAGTTCAATATGCGTTCTTGACTGACACAGGTTGCCAGTGTGCCTGTGTGGACAGAGAAATGGCATGACCCAGAATCCCTGAGGCTGAATCAATATAATGTCCATACAAGAAGTGAAAAGCTTTGGTGAGGGGAAGCAGAGGTTCCCGCCCTACTTACCTGTGCGCCCTCTCCCAGACGCTTCTATCCCCCAAGGGCTGAGCTTTTCAGTGCCCTGAGGAAAAGATCCTGGAAACAGTGAAGTAGGGGCCCTGCTAAGGCTGGACCCCTGGAGCCCAGCCAGTAGGCAAAAGCCCCGTGTGGACCACTGAGGGGCTTACCTGGAGTGGGGCTAGAGGAAGCCAGCTGATTCTGACTCCAGAGAGCTTTGGAGTGGTTCAAGGTCAGTGGGATCCTGGGTGGAGAAGAATTACAGCCTTGGCAAAGCCTAACCAACTCTGGCCTGTCTTGTGATGAGAATATTTTGTTGTCTCTAACTCAGGAAATGTACACTGAAGATAAGAGATGTGGTACCCTTCCACCCATCACTGCTGCCTCTCTGGAGCCATTCCCTCCCTGCCTAGATGTCCTCCTTTAAGCCCCTCACTCACCTCTGATCTTGAGGCCAGACCTGCCAGGCCGCAGTGATGGGGGTACTATGGGAGAAGGGAGCACCATATCTGGAAGGCCACAACAAGATGCTCCACAAGGCCGGTTGGCCCTCTCCCAATCTAGGGGCTTCAGCCCACCAGGGCCTGGGAATGAGGCTAGTTAGGAGGGAACCTGGAGGGGAAAGGGGACCAGGGCACCCACGAAGACTCTCCTCAGAGCCCTTGTGGCTCGATATACCTCGGATGACCTGTGCGTGCTTCGTCTCTGCCCCCCTGGGGGCTGGGGCTGGACTGAGTGCCTCCTCTGAGCTCATCATCCTAGTTCCTGCTACCATCTCAGGCCTCTCTCCGGATGCTTTGTGCTTGTGTGGCATCTCCTGTTCTCTCCCATTACTTCTAAATTCCTTCTCTGGTTTCTGTTTCTCTCCAGGACCCCCTAGTCCTCTCTCAGAACCCCTCATGAGTTCTTCTGATTGCTGGTGCCTCTGCAGTCCTGGATCCAGCTCATCTTCATTCTTGCCCTTTTGAACTCTCTTACATGCCTCTTCCAAGGCCTGTACCCCCAAGGCCCTGGCTGCCTCTTCAAGGTTCCCCAGCTCACCAGGCTGTAGCTCTATACTCTCTCCATACACAAAGGTCAGAAGCTGAGCAAAGGTGGAAGGGCTTATGCCTTCAACCAGAGCCCATCGGCCTGTGCAACCCAGCCTTGGGCTTGCACCCGCCAGCACTAGGCTGTGAGCTGGGAACTCCAGGCCCCCTACAGTGATCAGAGTATCACACAGTGCTGGCCGGAGCCTAGCAGCTAACTGTACCAATCTATCAGAGCCATATGGGCTGATTAGTCTTGTAGGAGTCTGGGACATTGTTCCTGGCTAAACTACCAGTTTCACAGGCTCTGAGAGGAAAGCCACAATGGGGTGTCCATGGCAGAAGGGGGGAAGAAACCGCATACTCTCAGGCCTGTGGAGGGGAAGGGAGAGAGAGTGAGTGTTTGGACTGAGATTGCTGCCGTCTGTCCTGAATGAATCAAATAAACTAAGCCAAAGGCCAGCTGTGGGGATGCCACAATAGGAGAATGCACACTGGGCCAGGGGTCAGGTTTGGGGCCTGAAGAGCAACAGCCAGGCACTTAGCAGAGTTATCAAGCAGTGGGTTCAGGGCTGCTGTAGTTAGCAAACTCCCAGATTAAGGAAGGTTTTGGCTTCCCCAGGCTCTTTTGTAGGGAGAGCCTCTGAACAGCCTGGCCTTTTCCTCACTTTGCATAAAACATGGCATTTATAAATGGAGTAAGATATGTGACCTTATGAGAGCGCTCGGAAAGCTTTTGGGTCCTCCTCCAACGTGAGCCCAGAAAGCCAGAGAAGGCATCAAGACAGCTCACATGGCAGGAGAGCAGACTCTAGGGTGTTACACAATTGTCTCTGCGAGACTGAAGAGTCTAGAACACACCCTCAGAGAAGGAAGTAGAAAAAAGCAGAGATTGCCAGCCACACAAGAGTTTTAGAGAAGCCAGGCGGTGGTGGCACACGCCTTTAATCCCAGCACTTGGGAGGCAGAGGCAGGTGGATTTCTGAGTTCGAGGCCAGCCTGGTCTGCAGAGTGAGTTCCAGGACAGCCAGGGCTACACAGAGAAACCTTGTCTTGAAAGGAAAAAAAAAACAGGAAAAAAAAAAGAGTTTTAGAGAAGGCTTTGATGCCTGAGGAAGTGAAAGAAAGGAAAAGGAGATGGAGAAGGGGAAGCTATTTCCTCTCACAATGAGGATAAAGAGTGGTTGAGTTCTGTTTTTCATAAGCCAAAAAAAGAAGACCCAGAAAGTGCCCAACAAATCAAGAGTTTAATCACACATCAAAGCCATCATGACACAGGCCACCCAGAATACTGGAGCCCGTGACAGAAAGAGAGATAGCACAAGAGTCTTAGCATCTAGCAGGCCTAGCTCTGTGCAGACCCTCCGTGAGTAAGCAGAGTGGTGGAGGAGGGGGAGAGAGGAATGAGGAACTACTTGGACACCTTGGGGTGAGGGCTGTAGGTTGGCAGGGAGTAGAAAGAAGGTTGGAATGGAGGAAAACCTCTTCTGAGGAGAGAGACAGGAACTCACCTCTGTAGCTGCCTCCTAGCACCACATGCTCGCTACTGCTCTTGGGGCTCCTGCCCACCTACCCCGCTAGCCCCACCCCATCCTCAGTCAACCCAAGTATCAGTTTGCCACAGTCCCCCAGAGGGGTGTGGCCTTACTGTCTCTGCTTAAGACCTATAAGAGAGACTAGAAATCTACTTTTAACAACCCAGACTGCCTTGCCCCCTCACCCTAATTCACTTGTGAGTTCCGTGGATAGTCAAAGATGTGAACCTGTGGTGACAGGGACTTTGGGATAGTCAGAGTTTACGCCTCATCTCTGCCAGTTACTAGTGGAGTCATCTTAGGAAAGTCATCTCTCCCTCAGTCACCTCATGCATCAAGTACATGGTCTCCAGAAGGTGGGGGTAAAGATGAAGGGCCATGCACGAGGAAGCAAGCGGTCGGCCTGTGCACACAACACAGCATTCAGCTGTTACTAGTGCTCCATCTGAGAGGTGGCCGTAGCGTGGCGTAGCTGGAGAGCATTTCTGATACCTCAGAAGTATAAGGACAGAAATACAGAATTTGAAGCAGAAGGGAGCTGAAAGGCCAAGCCTCTCCCCCTTCCCCCTGGCTTAGTACATCAAGCCTCACTTACTCTCTGAGACTGACCCTTGTCCTCTGGACCACAGCAAAGACTAGGCGTGTGTGACTCAGATCCTCCCAGCAGACTCTGAGGGGGGCAACCCCAGGAAGCCTGTGGTGGTCTTCGAAGAGAAGCTGATGACAAATAACATTTCTCTGAAATCAAAGCCAGGGGTTTCTTTCATTTTCTGCTCCAGGGGTCAAGGTCCCTGGAGATTTCCACCTCTTTTGACACTGTTAGCCCCGCCCCCTCTCTCATATGTCTTCTTCCTGTGTAGCTCAGGCTGGTCTAGAAGTCTCTATCACCCTGCCTCAGACAATGCCACCACACCCAGCTTTGGGACTCTTTCATTTAAGGGAGGGATAAAAAGCCTTTGCGACTCAAGTTTGTTTGTTTGTTTCCTTTTTATTTATTTTAGTTTTTATTTATTTTTTTGCCATTCTATCAACCTGATCCTTGAACTGACCTTTTCATCTATGGCAGGTGTCTTAATATGTCACACATATGGAATAAATAAGGAGAGGGGACACAGGCCAGACATTGGCTAGGCTGCCAGAATCAGCTGAGTTCCCGGAGGTTTCCCCCTAGCTTCTGGCCCCTCGAACCAGTAACTGACAGTCAGATGTGCTTCCTCCCTTGGCTCCAGGGCTCCAAGGTGCTCAGTCCAGCCTTCTATTACTCTGTCCCTCCAGACCTAGGATGTCTTCCCTCCCATTCTAGCTTGGGTGCAGGCAGGTGTCAACCCTCCTAGATCAGACAGGGTGTGTCGGTGGGTGAGGCTGGTGAAGGGTTAGTAGGGTGGAGATAGGGGAAGATGAGTCAGAGCGAAAGGGAAAATGCAAATGGCACCCTGTGTTCATCTGCTCCTCTGAACGTTAAATATTTTCCACTTCTGAGCTTTCTAATTCCTAACATCACACCCTTGGGATCATACTAGCTACTGCTATGTGAAAGGCATGCTCAAAGTCAGTCCTTCTGATCGATGTGCAAACGGATACAAACCTTTCTCCGACACAAAAACACAGTCTCTAAAAACAAGTGGGGCAAAGCCACAGTTGTAGAGGGAAAGGCACTGGGGGTCTGACAGCAGCCGCATCGCCCAACGGAAGAAGCCCCTCCCTTCTGCCAGTGACTCAGTTGCCCCATTAGTAGGCTTTTCCCACTGATGACCAAGAAGTAGGGACCACTCAAAGACAGTCTGTGGGGACTGACAGTAGGCTGTCAGGGCACTGAGAAAAGAGCCCGGGGGTTCCCCACTGAGTAAACAAAAGACCCTGAAGAATAGGAAACCCCATCTTGCCTCCCACTTGGTGTCTTCCCACAGTAAGGTTATCCCTTAGAGAGAGAACCCTTAGAGGTATTTTCAGGGCCCTTTGCACCTTATGCTGGGGACACTGGGGGCCCTTCCCTGGCCTCTTCCTACAGCCATGGAAGAGCAATAGCAGACACTTGGCATTAAGCAATGACAAGAGAAACAGATCCAAAAGCGAGCACTTGCAAAAGTAGGGACACAGCCAGGCAGTGGTGGCTCACTCCTTTAATCCCAGCACTTGGGAGGCAGAGGCAGGTGGATTTCTGAGTTCGAGGCCAGCCTGGTCTACACATTGAGTTCCAGGACAGCCAAGGCTATACAAAGAAACTCTGTCTCAAGAACAAACAAACAAACAAAAAACCAACAAAACAAAACAAAAATAAAATAAAATAAAAAAGAGAAGGGACACTATTTACTGTTAGTGCCCTGTAGTTGCCTTGATCGTTCAGACATTTAGCCCCATCCCTCTGCTGCTCCCCGCTGGCTCTCTGGGATGGAGTTAGGAAGCCCTGCTGTGCTATGGCCTTGCAGACCCTCCCCTTTTGCAACTGCAAGATAAGGTCATGGTTCCATCTAATGCCTGGCTCCATGTAATGTCAGGAGTCACGGAGACCATGCTAGACTAAATCACATGGAATGGAACTTCTGGTACCTTATAAAAAACCTAGACAAGTCTGAAAATCCTCTAAGATCAGATGCCTTTTCTTTAGGACCCCCATTATGCTGTACATAGAGGCTATCACTCCTAAGAAAGTACCTCTCTAGCATTTTGAAGAAAGGCTCTCCCTTCAACACCTCTACATACTACCCATAGTATGATGCTACATCTCTCATAATGCTCTCCCACTGCAAGACCCAATCATACGCCCAGGGTAACAAGTTCACTATCCTAATAAAAGCTCCTTATGAAAGGTAATTTCAAGTTCAATCCTTTTCCAAATTAACCAACCTGCTGCATCTGGCCTCTGATGTATAACCTGACGTACTGTTCTTGCAATGTCTCCCATCTCTGAGAAAAGTGGCACTTGCTGGCAATCATAACACTCAGGAGGCTAAGGTAGGAGGCTTGTGAGTTTCAAGTCAACCTGAACAACATAATGAGACCCTGTCTGAAACAACAAAATTGTCCCTATTTCCTGCTTCCCAGGACCATGCAGAGAACATCATCTCCCTAGCCTGGAATCTAGAACTCACAGATTAGGACACCCCCGTGTCCAGGCAGAAGTTAAAGTGCAGAGATTTGGACATGCGATCAGAAGAGAAACATGTGGGAAAAGGGGGGATGATCGCCATGCTTTTTTGTTGTTGTTAGTTTGTCTTTGTTCCTTGAGATAAGGTCTATAGCCCAGGCTGACCTCAAACTCTGGAATTCCTCCTGCCGTAGCATTCCAAGTGCCGGGGGTTCTAGGAATGAGCCATCATACCCAGCTTTTCTGTTCTCTTTAATACCTGTATTACCGAGTCAAACTTGAGGTCTGACATTTTATTCCTGTCAGTAGGATTGACCAATGAAACAAAAAGGAACACGAGTGAGGTTTTCAGTGCACACAGCTGGAATGTAAAATCAAAGCTCAGGTTGTAATGCAAAACCCAGCTTAATGTAACAAAGTAACGAGTACTGATTCTATGTAAATACTACAGTTAAACTCAGACTTATCACAGCATGCCAGGGGTGGTTGCTTTATGAAAATGGTCTCCTTTCGTCTTCCCTTACCCTTTTCAGTTTTGAGGTAGAATCTCACTGTCTACCAGACTGGCCAGGCCGGTCTTCGGTCAATCAATCCTCCCACCTCAGCCTCCCAGGAGCTCTGAATATAAGTATGAACCACTACATCTCCCTTTGCCCCGGGTGTTTTAAATACTGAGTCCATTCCCCCAAGCCAAGCTGAACAGAAATCAATTTAGAAAAAAAAATGTTAGCACAAAAATCTCCCCAAGAGCACATTTTCCCCAAATGGAAGTCCGGACACTCCCCACAATATTTACTGTGTTAAGACCTATTATCCAAATCGGAGAGGAATTTTTGAGCTGTTCACTGGAAACAAGTTCTTCCCACACATACCAGAGCAGAGAGACACCTCTGGTGAATTCCTTTCTTCCCTTAAACCAGCACATGGGAATAAATAATAAAAGAAAAAAAAAATACCGACACTTGGCTTAACCCAAGAACAAAATATAGTCAATACCCAAAGGAGTTGAGCGGGGATCATAAAGACCCTGTGATAGCTCACCTTTTGTGGACTAGCCGTGAGAAACCATAGGCACTCATCTTTACAACCCCTTCTTCAGTCTTACTATGGGGCTAAACTCTCCCCAAATCCTCAGCCACTTTATGAGTATTAAATATCAGTATTTACCTAAACCCAAGCAGAGGGCTCCACTTTGGCCTCCTGGAGCTGTGTTCCTCCTTGTGGGCTGAAGAGTACTAGGGCATCAAGGAAGCACCCACTTGGGTGCTGAGAGAACCCCACTACATACACACACTCATTTACACATGTACATACACAAACATACATGCACACAGATACACTCTCCCACACAGACACATACACATACACACACACCTAGACTATATTCTGGGAATCCAGAATCCAGAGTTTACTGGACCAAAAGATGCTGAGCCCACACCCCAGGTCCAGATGGGCCTCAGCTCTGCACCCATGAGAGTGTACTCTCTGTAAACAGATATACACACTTGAGGTCCTATATTGACTGGGGATGAATTCGCAGGTCAGTATATGAAACCTATAGCAAGCCCCAGGGGAAAACGGGTAATTTGTGGTTTCACCCAGAATCCGTACATAGTATGGAATAAAGTCTGCTCTACCCCAGTGGTTCTTAACCTCTCAGGACCATCCAGACACAGGAGCGGCCCTTTTACATTGGTCATTTCAGACACCCATACCATTTCACATATGAATAAATAACAAAATGAATCCCACAGAATGCTGTGAAGCCCGTGCCTATTCTGGTCATCTTTGCAGTCCCTTTAGCCCCCTTCCCACTAAATACACATACGCACACATGTGCACACATTTCCTGGTGACTTTCACGAGTAAACAGACCATGGAAGCCCAATCATGCCTCTGTCTTCCACATCAACATTCTGGATGTATCCCAACGTACCACGAAGACCTTAACACTATGAAACAGCCGAGTGAAATTTGGTATTAACAAACTGCCCCACAAGTAACAACAATAACAACAACAACAATAACAACAACAACAATAACAACAACAACAACAACAACAACAACAGGATCAGTGACCCAGGAATGGAATGCAAGTTTCTAATTCCATCACCAGAAGCTGAGGCAGGAAGATCACAGACTGGGGACAGACTAGAAGTTCATAGCAAGCCCCTGTCTAAACCAAAATTAGCGACTTAAAAGATCACAGTGAAGACGGTTCCCTAAAGCCCAGAGAGTCTCACACAGCTCTCTCCACAGGCCAGCACAACTGGTATGCCTGCTCTATGCTTTTAAGTCAAGGGCATGGGAAGGTTTGGGCACCCCTGAACTTTGAAAAAGCCACAGATCCATCCAATCGGGGAAGTTATCAGTTCCTACTGGGCAATAAGCTTGGCTGGGATTTAGTGGCTTTCTCCCCAGAACCTCCGGAGAACCACTGGGCCAACACCCTCATCACATTGTCCACTCTGGATCCAGTGCCGAAGCACTTCAACCTCAAGTCAGGAAAACAACCATCTATGAGGCCTGGAAAAACAGATATTGATAGTTTCCCAGTGCGCTTTCAACCTCATGAGCCGGGTCCAGAGACCCCAGAAAACTCGTCACCACGTGCACACCAGTGAACCACAAGCCTCTCCCTCTCAGTTGCCAGAGCCAGGCAGTGCTGGTGGCTTTTCCCACCTCGGCATAAGCTCGCCTCCGGGACCATAACCAAAGTCGGAGGGCATGCGGCCTCTCCTGTCCAACCTGGGCCCCAAAGTGACCAAGAGCCACAGGACCTAAAGCCATGAACTCTACCTTCTAATCCTCGACGAAGTTCCTCGAGGACACCCCACCTCATCCCCACCATTCTCTGGGCTAGGCCCATTATCAAAGAAAAAAAAAAGGAAGAAAAGCCGTAGCACTCACCAGTTTTGGTCTCCAACCTCACCCACTTTGAGGATAGCTCAGGCCAGAGCGGCCGTTACAAAGTGGGGATCAACGCAAGGCCGGGAGCTCGAGGCCAGCGCGTGCACTTGATCCTGAGGCGGACACTGATTGGCTGCAGCTCTGGCCCTGCTCTTTTCTTATTGGTACCTGTTGGGTGCTGACCAGCAGCAACTGGCTTCTCCTTGCAGCTGATTGGCTGTGGAACTCGGGCCTTGAGTCTGATTGGCCTGGAGGTGTGTGAGCCGCGGTAAGGCGAGAAGCTGAGACGCCATGTTGCTACGTAGCCAGCCAACAGTGTTGATTGGCTACAGATTTTGCCCTTTTCCTGCCTACTGTGACCTTTCTGTCACAGTTAAAGACCTCGAAGACTCCTTCAATACGAACTTAAGGAAACAACCATCTTTCCTGTTTATGCCCTGCTATTTGAGCATCTCCAATCTGATCAGTTCAAGCTTTCTTCTTAACCCCCTACAATATGCAGAAATTAACACTCTATTGAGAAGGCGTAACCTAACGCAAGGAGTTTGGTGAGTGCAAAGTCCAAATAAATAAAGCCGGACATAAAGAATGGAGAACGTTTTATTTTCTGCAGCAGATGAGGAGAGCGTGGAAATAACTTCTAAGGGGGTGTTCTCCATCAAAGGAAGGATAAGGGCTTTATTAGGAAGGCTACCCATACCCATTTGGAAAGGATTACTGCACATGCCCACTTTGTACCATAAATTTTTATCTGAAAATAATTAAAGGGTCCAAAAACAAACAAACAAACAAAAAAACAAAAAAACCCGACTTATTTTTACTCTGGAGGCATATCTCTATGAGTCTGATACATAGCAAGTGCCGGGCCATCCAGGGGTAGCTACATGAAACTAACTCCTCTCCCCCCCCCCCCCCCCCCCCCCCCCCCCTCTCTCTTCCTCCTTCCCTCCGCCTCCCTCCCTTGGGCCCCACTCTCTCAGAAGAGCGAAAAGGTTCGCCCTTAGAAGATAGGTGTTAGATCCACTGGTGCACATTAATTAGGTCCTTTGTTAGTTAGTCTCTAACAAAGTGAGGGAAGTAGGAAGAGAATGTAGGGGGCCACCACAGTAAATTGGAAGGGCCTCAAAAGTCAGCCCAGCGGTAGGTATTGGAGAGCCCCCTTTCCTGAGGCTCTTTTCCTAAACCAGCATGGACTGTATGACTAGCTTGCCTCACCCTCACCAGAAAGTATTCCAGCAGGGAGGACGCCATGGGTGTGGGTAGCGGTGTCTTGACCCATCATGATTGGCCTGTTTGGATAAACATTTCTATTGAATAAAGCACTTCTAATTCTCGGTGACTTGACGGCCTGCTGAGCCGGAAGCCACCGAGTAACACTGCAGCGTCCAGGATCACGTAGTCCCTGGATCTCCGCCAGGGAGGCACCTTGCACAAAACCAGTTCTGGACCCAGCCTGCGGTGGCACCACTCATTGGCTGGCTCCGACTCACAACCAATAAGACTCGAGGGCGCGCTCAAAGAGGCAGACCCTGATCTGCCGCTGCCGCTTCTGATTGGCCGCAAGGCTGCACTCGCTGTTGATTGATCAGAAGGCCGGAGGCGTGGAGCCCGCAGCTTTTCTTGGCTAGGAGTACTTCCTTATCCCTAGGCCTAGGAAGAGCTGCAGGGAGGAGACAGGAGGATGAGCAGAATGAGTATCCTTAAAAAAAAAAAAAAAAGCAGCACACGATCCTGGCTCAGTACTCACAAAAGTAAATTGCCCTCCCACGGTTGAAAGGAAGCATTGTAGCATTAGCAGCGGCTGATTCAGCCCTTTCCACAGATGGCGTTGGGCACGCCGACCTGAGCAGAGGACCAAGCCTATATCAGTAAACCTCTGAAGGTTAGAGAGGTGAATCCCACTGTCTCAAATCTCATAAGTTCGGTAGCTGTTCCCGTAAGAGTCCGGTCTCCGAGCTACATCGGATTGAATGGAGAGTGATGGGAGTTGAACTCTAATCCCAGAAC
Source organism: Montemys delectorum (assembly GCA_019843815.1). Classification (NCBI taxonomy): domain Eukaryota; kingdom Metazoa; phylum Chordata; class Mammalia; order Rodentia; family Muridae; genus Montemys; species Montemys delectorum. Next base: position 17,239 of record JADRCD010167328.1, read on the forward strand.
TTGGGAAACTAAGTAGGAGAATCTTTAATTTGAGACCGGGCTGAGCTGCATGCAATCCAGATCCTCTCCGAGAGAAAAAGAGACACAAATTAACAAAACATTACATTATGATTGAACACAATTGATGTAGTAGATGTGGAATAAGATCTGATTTGCCTTATCTACAAATGGGGGCTTGTAGTTTTGGGGGTTTTTGTTTTTTGTTTTCCTGCTCTAAGATGTATTATGACTTGTCTCTTGCTTTTAAAATATGCTTTAATTAATTTTCTGAGACTTTCGTACATGGCTATTTTGAACATACCTTAACTCCTTCTGGATCCATGCCCACCGTTTGATTTCACAAAGGACTGCTGTGCATGTTTTACATATCAAAGCAGGCCTGGCCTCCAGATTCTCCCAACATCTCTGCCTGGCATACCCTGCCCCCAACCCTGTACTTTCCAACCCAGGGACTGGGCTGCCCTTCCCCCAGAGGCTTTTCCCTATATAATTCAGACGTTTTGGTCCTTGTCCATCTCTCCTCACTCTGCACCTGAACCAGTGATTTCCCTGGCCGTTTCCCTGGCCTCCGTCCTTGGTGCCAATGAACTCAGCCAAGAGCAGCTTCCCAGTAAACCTGCATTTAATATAACCTGGCTTGAATTGGCTCGTTTCACTGCTGGAGAAGTAGGAGAAATAATATATCATCCACCATCCCTCCCTCCCACCTCTACCTCACCATCCTAAGAGAATGTTAGGGGTCTTGCTCTCCCAACTTCTTCCCTTGAGACAAGGTTTCTCACAGCTCCTGGAGTTAGGCTCCTAGGTAGCCAGCTCCAGCGATTCTCCTGTCTCACCCTCCTATGCCCACCCCATAATAGTTGGGTTTGTAGGCACAGCGTACCACCACTGTCTTTTTTACAAGGGCTCGGGGGATTTGAACTCAGATCCTCCTGATTGTACAACATACACTCTTACCCTCTGAGCAGATCTCCCTAATCTCAGGGGTTAGGTTTTTGAGTATTTAGATTTCAGGGTTGGATCTAGTCCTGAAGAACTGGCACAATCAGATCCTGTCTCAGAAAGAGAGAGAGATTTATTTCTCCCAGGATGCTTAAGGATGAGGGCAGGAATGGTATAATCTTCAGTCGCCATCTGGTGCCATTTTTGAGGCGTAAGGGATCATAAAAACACTCACTTCATTAATGGGTTAGTCTGTTGATGAAATCATGGATGAACTGGCTATGAGGAAGTGGGTCACTGGGGGCGTGCCTCTGAAGGGCGTATCTTATGAGTCTCTCCTTCTAGCTGATCATACTCAGGTTGTCAGACTTTGATGGTGTGATGCTTTGAATAAGAAGCCCCCACAGGCTTGGGCATTTGGATACTTATCCTCATTTGGTGGGGTTGTTCGGAGAAGTCATGGGGAGGTCCAGTTCTGCCGAAGGAACGACAACACTGGGGGCAGGCTTTGAGAATTCCAAATCGCCCCTTGAATTTCCACCTAGAGATTGATGTCTCAGCTTCTGGCTCTGGCCAACATGAATACCGTGCCTCCCTCCATGAGAGATTCTTATCCCTTGAAACCAACAGCCCAAATAAACATTTTCTTCTATACACTGCCTTGGCCATAGTGCTTGGCCACAGCAACAGAAAAGCCATTCACACATACAGCAAGTGTGTGGAATGATCACCCACTGAGCTCTCTTACTGGTCCGCATGTCTCCTGCTTGTATATTGCTGAGAGTCCAGCTAAGGGCTTTGTGTATGCTAGGCAAGTGTTATACTATCACACACACACACACACACACACACACACACACACACTTTTTTTTTTTTTTTTTTTGGCCTTTTTGAGACTGGTTTCTCCAGGTAGCCCTATAGACCAGTCTGGCCTTGAACTCAGAGATCTGCTTGCCTCTGCCTCCTGAGTTTGTATAAAGGCAGGCACCACCAACTGCCCAGCATCTGCCCCCACCCCCTTTTAAATGAGAGATAGGGTGTTATTATGTAGCCCAAGCTGGTTCCAAACTTGAGATCACCTGTTTTAGCCTCTGGAGTGCTGGGATAACCAGCAAGTATCACCAGGCCTGCCTTTGAAAGTAAGCTCTATAAGGGAGGGACAGGTCTGGTTTGTATTCTCTTGAATCCTCAAAGCCCAGAACAGTGTTTGTCTGTTTGTCCCTCTATGTAGCCCTGGCTATCTGAGAATTCACTATGTGGACCAAGCTGGTGTCACACTCACAGAGATCCACCTGTCTCTAAAGTTATGCACCACCTGGACCCCACTATTCCTTGGTTTATTTGTTTGTTTGTTTGTTTTGTTTTTTAAATAGGATCTTCTTATCTCTATGTAGCCCAAGGTGGCCCCAGTCTCCCTATATAGCACAGACTGGTGTTGACTTCCTGACCCTCCCACCTCTGTCTCCTGGATCCTGCATTAAAGGCGTGTGCCACCACACCTAGCCAGTCACCACTTTTCAACCCTCCTCGCGAATATGTATTTGTGTGAGCTTCTAAGTGACTATTCAGGTTCACAGCAGAGAACCTGTTTGGGTAAAGGGATGTTTTACATTTGCAGGAAACCAACCACCACCACCTAACTTAACTTTCACAGGTGAAATAGAAACAGTTTGTGCCCTGCTTGGCTACTGTGTACCATGACATTCTTTCTCTTCTATAAATTCACATGAGATGCTCAGTGGGGCAGGAAAGAGAGATAAGCATGGAGAAGTGGCAAGGGACCAAGCCACGTGGGCCCCTCCACATCAGGTGAGGAACTAGAGCGTGTGCTGAGGGAGCCAAAGCTGGTTAGAGGTGGAGGAATAATACAGTCATGAGAAGGTTGGGACATTGCAGGACACAGACACCGGGTGGCTACCTGTCCCTCTTAAGAGCCCTGTTCTGACCTGGCTCTCACCTCTCTGCTCCCCTCTTACCCACAGGCACTGGTCTCTGGGCAAGGGGCCAGGAAGAAGAAACCTGTCGTGCCAGCCCAGGCTGTCTCCATTGCTGTCCACCCTGCTGAGCCACTCAGCAGGTATATGGACAAGAGGAGCTAGAGAAGTAGGTGGCACACCCTGGATAGAGACAGGGGTCTGCCTGCCCGCCTGCCCCAGAGTCACCCTGAAGTGCCCATCTACAGCTAGGCCTGGCTTGTCTGAACTGCTTAGGGCAAGCTCAGAAATGCTTTGCACCGCCCGCAATGACACATTTTTAAAAACTCCTTGAAACTTAAATGTTTGGCACTGGAAAGACGGCTCAGCGTGTATGAGGCTTTTTCGCTCAATCTTGAGGACCTGAGTTCAGATCCCCAGCACCCATACAAAAGCTTTCTTTAAAAAAAAAAAAAAAAATCTTTTTGAAAGTGTAGGGCCGGAGAGATGGCTCAGCAGTTAAGAGCACTGATTGCTCTTCCAGAGGTCCTGAGTTCAAATCCCGGCAACCACAGGGTGGTTCAAAACCATTTTATTGAGATCTGACGTCCTCTTCTGGTGTGTCTGAAGACAGCAACAGTGTACTCACATATATAAAATAAATAATTTTTTTTTAATGGAAATGTCGAAATACCTAAGGAATAAAGTAAAGATCCCTATGTGATGCCAGCTCCCGGCATCTTTGATTTTTCTTCACTGAACTGGGCGGGTCTCTTCCTTGGTAACAAAGCAAAAATGAAAATGATTGGCTGAACAGCATGCAGGTGAATCTCAACTCTCCATCCTTTCCTGATTTCTCAAGTTCTGGGAAAACATGTATGTACTACAATGCCCATTGATCAGAAAGAAAAGTCTTGTAGTCCATTATTTTCTTTGTTTTTGTTTGTTTGGTTGTTTTTGTTTTTGTTTTTAAAAGATTTATTTTATTTATTTTTTATGCATATGAGTACACTGTAGCTGTACAGATGGCCAAGAGCTATCATGTGTGTGGTTGCGGGGAATTGAACTCAGGACCTCTGCCAGCCCCGCTCGCTCCGCCCCCCCACTCACTCCGGCGGCATAATTCACTGTAGCTGTCTTCAGACGCACCAGGAGAGAGTGTCCGATCTCACTACAGGTGGTTGTGAGCCACCACGTGGTTGCTGGGATCCGAACTCATGACCTTTGGAAGAGCAGTCAGTGCTCTTACCCACTGAGCCATCTTGCCAGCCCGTTTGTTTGTTTTTTGTTTGTTGTTGTTTTTTCTTTTTTGAGACAGGATTTCTCTATAGCCCTGGCTGTCCTGGATCTCACCCTGTAGACCAGGCTGGCCTTGAACTCAGAAATCTGCCTGCCTCTGCTGTGTGCCACCACATGCAGCTTCTTTCTGCATTCCATCTGGTAACAATGTGGGTTGAAAGAAATCCATGATTCCTAATAAAAAAAAAGGTCTGCCAGGGGCTGGAGAGATGGCCCAATAGTTATTAGCACTGGCTGCTCTTCCAGAGGACCTGGGTTTGGCTCTCAGCACCCACGTGGTGGTTCACAAGCACCTGTAACTCCAGTTACAGGGGACCTGACACCTATTTCTGACCTCCAAGAGCACTGCATGTATGAGCACAGACATACATGCAAGCAAAGCAGCCATGCACATAAGATAAATCATCTAAAATAATAGTAAAACTATTTGGTGGTTGTGCCCCACGCCTTTAATCCCAGCACTCAGGGAAGCAGAAGCAGGCAGATGTCTGAGTCTACACAGTGAGTTCCAGGACAGCCAGGGCTACACAGAGAAACCCTGTTTCAAAAACAAACAAACAAACAAACACCTGTGGGACAAACAGCTAAGGTGCCTACTTAACATATCAAAATGACAGGGGCCTGGCAGCTAGGTCTCCTCAGTCCCTACCTCCTATTACCAGATATGGCTGGCATACACCGCCTCCTAACCTAAACTTCTCTAGGCCAGCAAGTGGACTGTCCTTCCCCAGTTGCCCCCTTTTTTACCTTTTGTCCTCCTGACTTCCCCTACCTCCCCTACCTCCCTCCTTACATGGCTCTGGGTCATGTCCACTCTGACTCCGACTATCCGACTATCCGTATCTTTAATCTATGATAAAGTTTCTCCTCCACCATACCTGATAGCAATCATCTCCTTCCTTTTTATTTCTTTATTTTATTTTTTTATTTTTTTAAGAACCTGAGTTCAGATCTCATATTTAAAACATCAGTAACTCCAGTACTGGATGGAGAAGAGAAGGGAGGGTGGGCAGGGCTTACTGGGCAGCCAATCTAGCCTGGGGGAAAACTGTTGGGCTCCAGGTTCAGTGAGACTCTATCTTAAGGGAAGAGGGGGAAGGGCAGGGAAAGACACACTTGGAGCCTTTGAGTGTGTGTATGTCTGTGTGTGTGCACCGGTAGTACACGTACATACACTCCCATGAAGAAACAAAGAGAAAAATTCAAAACTTTCCTGGAAACCAAGACTGTACTCCAGTACCCAGACATGCCTGAAGCCAGCCATTTTGAACCAATGGCATGCGCCTGTAAACACCACGTGATGCCTCATCAATGTGGTGGCTGGATTTCAGCCACTCCCTTCTTCCCTTCTGAAGTCTTACTCATTGACCCTTTCCCCCAAAAGAAAACAAACTCAGGTTGGGCGGAATGCTGCTCGCCTGGAACACCAGCATTCCAGAGGTGAGGACAGGAAGGGGAGGAGATTGTGGGTCACACCTGTAACCTCTCAGTGAGGAGGCAGCTGTAGTGGGATCACTTTGGCTTCAAGGCTAGCTAGGAATTACATACGTGTGTGTGTATGTGTGTGTGTGTGTGTGTGTGTGTG
>JADRCD010167330.1:0-11315 GCA_019843815.1 Montemys delectorum
CCTAACGTCCTTGCTCTCGTGCTAGATGCTTCCCTGTTCCCACCACCACTTCTCCATCATCAGTCGCCTACCCCTTGCAGAAAACACTACTCCCAAGGAGTGAACAATCTGAATACTGCCATCAAAGCCCCTTCATGCCATCTAATTAATACTGATTACATTCCTCATTCAATAGGCACTGCACCTCAGTGACATCTTTGCTTCGTTCCAAGAGCTACCTTAAAGGATGAGAAACTTCAGTATCTGAGAATACGTAAGCAACCTTTCTAGTAAGCTCCAGACCAACAGACCTATTCTAACTTAAATCTTCATTATAGTGTCCAAACTCAATAACTTCTCATTAGGAAAAAAAAAAAATCTACCCTACACCAACAGTTTACATCCCAGTTTGGTCTCCATGTTCTTCAGTTAATGGCACAAACAATATAGTTACCAGAGGCAGAAATCTGAAAACTGGTTCGAGCTGCTCTCTTACCTGTCATAACTGATACCTAATGTTTTAAGTCTACATTTTTTAAAGATGATTTCAAATGTACTATAAAGGCAAAGGTGACCCTGAGCTTTTCAATCCTCCTGCTTCTACCTTCCAAGTGCTAAGACTGCATGCTCATAGGCCTAGTTTTTATGGTGCTGGGAATTGAACCCAGTGCTTCATACATGCTAGGTATCACTAGCAACTGAACCACATCCCAAATCTTCATCAATATCTCTTGAACACAATGTTGCATTTTCCAGGGTGAGATTTAAAAGCCTTAGTTATCATTACTTGTTTTTGTTTGTAGTGCTGGGGATTAAACCCCAAGGCATTTCATAAGCTAGACCAGCATGCTCTACTAGTGAACTATACCTCCCTTATTATCATTTTTAAAAATACTTAGGCATATTTTGTATTAAAAAATAAAAATTTTTTTAAAAAATCAAGCTCAGAAAAATATTACCCGTAGAAGAATTCTTATTTCTTGTTCAATGGCTGATTGAGTTTCAGGACTTAGCTTTCCTGTATCACTGTAGGTCATAACTCCAAGCTACCAAAAGGGATAAATTGAACAAATTACTATCAAGAAATGGAGCAAAGTACCAGCCCATATATAAACAAATATTATATGTGGCAGTGTGAGAAAAAAAATGCAACATGAAATGTTGACTACAATGAAGTATCATTCTTTGGAAACCATAAAGACAAACCAAAGTAGCAAATGTGAAAAGGATATAAAAGTTTAAGTCCTTTTAAGTGCATTCTCAGAAAACCCTGGCAGCTCTTCCATGTGCCCCATGGACTGCAATGATAAAGTAGGAATATGAAATAATGAAAATGTAAAATAAGAAGTTTAGAAAGATGAGCTAAATAATTAATTTTATACTTTCTTAGTAGTTTATGATGTTTAAGGAGAAAAAAACTATTACTAGTCAGAGCAGTGCTAAGAATAAGTCACAAATAACAAATTAGGAATCAGACAAGAAAAGGAATGTTATCAATTCATAAATCTATCAAGGACCACATGGTAAATCCAACTACCTTCTCACTCATTCCAAATTTGGTGACCATCCTCTTAGCAATTTTTGTTGCATTATCAAAATCACTAGAAGCACCTAGATTAAAAAATAAACAGAGTTTAAAATATCTTTAAAAGAATGAACATAAATTTAAAGAAAATACTCTTATCAAAAACCAACCAGTTGTAATATGATCAGTTCCAAATATGAGTTCCTCTGCCACTCTTCCTCCCATACTAACATCCATCTGTGCAAGCAGCTGGGCTCTAGTTTCATTCCATCTGTCATTCTCAGGCAGCAGTGATACCTATACAGTTTAATAATAATGGAAAGGCATTCAGAACCACTTCTGAATACATTCATAACCAAAGTTATTCAATTTTTTCCCACAGACAGTATGATAATGCTGAAAGCCACGAGATTCAAAGACATGGTCAGCAAGTAACTCAATGACAAAACCAACATGAAAAACAGTAGGTGCATACTACTGCAAGAGGACTTCTTCCGAGGTGCACGAAAATATTTAGGATTCAAGACTGAAACATATACTAACAAGTATCTGGGACCAACTATGAAACCAGCCACTATGACATATGTGTCTTTACGTGTAGTGGCTTTTAGTCAATAGTGACTTCCATTACATTTCAGTATAAATGTTATACTTGAAATACATTGTGAAACTACTTTGTTAGAAAATTATAGCACATGGATCTTAAAAACTAAAATAGTGTTGTTCACTAAATCAAAAGGGATAAAAATCATTAGGAATCTGCAATCTCTTATATATGCTTCTAGAAACCTGTATTTGAAAGTGAATTTTAAAAGAAGAAAATGAGATATATTAAAGCAAGGTGGCTCAAATATGTGTTTTCAGGATTTGTGAAGGCAAGGCAGGAGAATGATAAGTTCTAGGCCAATCTGAGATACAAAAATGAGAAGAGAAACTCTGTCTCAAAGAAAACAAAACAAGAAAAGTAAACAAAAAACCAAACAGATACATGGTTTAGTTGGTGATAGCTTGATTCATATGCATGAGTCTCTGAGTTCCAAGCACAGCAATGGGAGAAGGGGTGAGAAAGGGCTGTAAGAAACTTACATGTCCAAGTGTTGGCCCTCGAGGCATGATCGTAGCTTTATTGATTGGCATTGCATCCTTTGTGTAATATGCAATAATAGCATGACCAGATTCATGATAGGCTGTTATAGTTTTGTTTTTGTTATCAATTTCCACACTTCTTCTTTCTGGTCCTATAATAAGCAACATATAGGACAGTATACTTTAACTGCTGTGTATGGTAGCCTATAATCCCATCACTCCAGAGGCAAGAGAATAGTAAGTATCAGGTTAGCCCATGAGTCTCTGTGGTAAGAGGAAAGCCAACAGACAAACTACACACACACACACACACACACACACACACACACAGAGAGAGAGAGAGAGAGAGAGAGAGAGAGAGAGAGAGAGAGAGAGAGAGAGACAGACAGAGACAGAGACAGAGAAAGAGAAAGAGAAAGAGAGAGAGCATACTCCTTATGGAGGATGGAGGCATGGAGGTGGTTAGAAAAGGCTGAGGCAGGATGACTAGCTGAAGCTCCCAGCCAGTCTGAAGTGAGGGCCAGCTGAACAGCTTGGACTATAGAATGAAAGTCAGTCTCAAAAATAAGGCAGAGTAAAAACAAAGAAAAAGATGAACTGCAGAAGAAGATGTGAAGAAGGAAGGCATACCCATTAGAATTTTATCCTTGGAAAACTCTAGTTCCTTCATGGTAACCATTTCTTTTCCATCAACTGCTGCCTTTAATGCAGCTTGGTTCACAAGATTCTCCAACTCTGCTCCAGAAAACCCAACAGTCCCTCGAGCTATGATTTCTGGATCAACAGCTATAGAGAAAGAGAACATAATAAATCTCCATCACTAAATACAAGCTCTTCCCATTCAACTCACATTTTGAAGGTAGAAAGAACACAATTACTCTGAATTACAACTTAAAACACATCTTAAAACTAAAACTCAGTAAAACCTAAACAAAAAAATATGCCATTTTAAGTTAATGTTATTAATTACTATTAATTAGTAATAATTAACATTATTAATAATAAATTATTATTTCAATAATAAAACTTCCAGAAAAGTTCTAAGTTTTATTAGCTTTCTGAAAACAAAACAAAAAGCAGTTACTGAAGTGGAATTAGAAAGCTGAAATATAGCCAATGCTGGGTCTGGAGAGATGGCCCAGGGTTTAGAGCACCAGCTGCTCTAGCAGAGAACCCAGGCTCAGTTCTCAGCGTCCACAGGGCAGCTGCTCTTCTGGCCTCTATTGGGACTGCATATACATGGTATAAATAAATACATGCAGACAAAACAGTTATATGCATAAAAGATAAAAATAAAGATATCTTAGTTACATTCTACATTACATCAAGCCTGGCCACAAATGAAAAAGCAAGCCCAAAGTCCAAATTCTTTTTTTTTTTTTTTTCCCGAATTCTTTTCTCTAAAATTTCACCTTGACATCCCTTGGTCTCTCCTTGTGATGGAAGATATCCTTGAAAATCCTGCAACTTATACTACTGATCCTTGTCTTCAAGCGGTCCATATTTCTATATGCCTTTGTTTCATATTTTGTTTTCTTCCTAAATGGAGCCTATTTTTTGTATTTTATATTTTGACTTAAAATCTATACACACATTTTCATATATACATGCATTTAAAACACACACACATATGCATGTCTATAAACCCCAAACCAAATTTCCTTTGAAATCAGGATACAAGAATAATATCCTGAATATATAAATACAAACTGAAGAACATACATATAAATGGGTATAAAGAGGAGTAAAAAATTAACTGGTCTGAGATATAAAGGAGCATAAAAGTCCAAATAAGGACCAAACAGAATGGTTAGGTATTTCCATTTTCCTGAAATAACAGTATTTGAATTAAGAAATTGGACTCACATTTATCAAACTTTATTTTATTGAGATACCATTTCAAAATTTCAGTTCGACCCTTCACATCTGGCCTTGGAACTGTAACTTGCATATCAAAACGACCAGGACGTATTAAGGCACTGAGAGGGAAAATAAAAGGATATATATAAATTAATAAGCCGAAGATGCTAGCACACATTCAACACGTGATGGGAAAATAATGGCAACCAAAGATAAGAAAGAATTCTGACTATTAATGTTCAGACAGTTCCCCTCAGAAGCTCAGAAGCCATAAGTCAAGGTTCACAGGAACTGCACACTCATAACCGCAGAACTCAAGAAGCTAAGGAAGGAGGCCCAGGACTCTGTAGTCTAACCTGGTGTGAAATAACAATAATAGAAGGGAGGAGGAAGGTTCTCGTGGATAGTGTGTGTGCCACTAAGGAAGCACTCTCTCTCCTCCCTATTTAGAGCCCCTTCAGATCACTCACTGCCTACTCTGTTCCTCCACTGCAGCTGTAGCTCTCTCCAATGGTCCTTTTTTACTTTCCTAGCTTGTGCAGCTACTCCAGGCTAGGTACTCACATCTGAAGACTTGCAACTGGATGCATGGTTTCTATATCAGTCTATCATAAAAAAAATTTCTTTTTGACTAATGATATATAAGTCTTTTTTAGACACGGTTTCTATATAGTCCTGATAGTTCTTGAACTCAATGTTGCCCAGGCTGGCCTCAAACTCACAGAGATCTGCCTGTCTCTTCCTTCCAAATGCTGACATTAAAGAGGTGTGGGATGATGCCAAGCATATTTTAACTGTCTACCTAAACATATCTATAATATATGCAAGTCAGTGTGCGTGCGTGCATGCGTGTGTGTGCGTGCATGCGTGCGTGCGTGCGTGCGTGCGTGCGTATCCCTTCTGGTGATACTTCCCCAAAGAACCACAGAGCATCTTAAAAAAAAAAAAAAAAAAAAAAAAAAAAAACACCAGGCCTGAGTTTGTTGGTCAGTGTTGTCCAAAAGACTCTGAAAACATTATAAAACTGCTATTGTCCTTGCCTGCCCCAGCAGAAGTGGAAAATAAGTCTCTATGGAAGAAGGCACATGGACTTCAGAAACAGATCTAGAAGCTGAGCTGGAACTGACCGGAATGCCTGCCTCTTCCCTAAAGACTAGCTTTCATAATATCACCAGGCACCATGCAAGCTTCCAAAGAGAAGCAACCAACAGTGCTATCCAAGTATGACACCCGTGAAGCACGATATTAACCAGCATGGCACACTAACCCTAAGAGTTCAATACAGGAATGCACACTTCAATGGTAACCATAACCAACAGCGCTTTCATTGGACTTAAAACCCACTCAACAAGAGAAAAATCATCCCTGGTGCTGAAAACCTAGCCAGCTACCCAGGAAGAGTAAGGATCTTAGAGGAGAATCTAAAACTGCTATTTTGCTAAACCAGCACAACAATCCCTAATTACATTCTAAATATTTGTCCATAAGCCACTGATAAGAGTAGTCTTCACCTCTCATCAGGGAAACTTCTCTCTGTAACTGACAGAGACAACTATAGAAAACTACACCTGATCAAAATGCAGAGTTGTAGAGCTCAGTCCCAACTAATAAATAGAGAACACAACTCCAACACCTATGGCTCAGGGGTCATTTTGGAAGAGGGATAGGACTGTGAGAGCCAAAGAATCAGGGAGCTTGTCGTAAAACTTCATCTCCTAGAAATGTCAGAAGCGACACTCATCTCACTGATGTGGCTGCCTACACATGACCTCAAAAAGGGTGATGCTATATTATGCAAATGTGGACAGGGGAAAGCTCATAAAGTCTCGCCCCTAGACAAAGAACTGGAGGTAGGCCAAACTGCTGAGAATAGGAGCAAGTCTTAACCAGGGAAGAGCATACCAAACAATCAGCCCTAAAAATATACACATTGAACAGGTTGTATTTATGTATTAAGGAAAAAAAAAAATATATATATATATATATATATATGTATATATACATACACACAGACACACACACACACACACAAACTAAAAAAAAAAGACAATGGATTTAGAAAGGAGGGGGTTGGGATTACATGGGATGACTTAAAGGAAGGGAAGAGAAGGGAAGAAAATGATATAATTAAAACCTCAAAAAATATATAAAACAATCTTGAATGCTGGATTGTTATATCAGAAAAAGACAAGCTACTAATCAAATAAAAAATAATTTTGCAATAAATATACAAATTTGATTTGTATAATTTTTTTTAATTTAAACTTATTTTTGTTTCTAAATATGGAAGAGGCACGCCTACTGTAGCCACTCCGCAGGGCTGGAGTAATATAGTGGCTGTAAGCTGGAGAGCCTGAGGAAAGGGAAGAAAACTCAGATCCAGGCAAGGACAGTATGCTCTCTTAAGCACTGGGCCATCTCTAGCCTCACTCCCAAAACATACCTTTAATGCTATAAATTTTATTTTTAAAATGCTTTTCTTTTAAGTGTGATATATGTTTTCAGTATTATTGAGCAGTAATTCTAACAGTTCTAAAGTCAAAGTAAATAATCCACCTGGGTTTAATATATTAGGTTTTGCAAACATCACTTTGATATAATTTTAGAATTATTTTCTTCCTTAAGAATTCTATGTCCAGCCGGTGGGATTAAACTGAGATAGCAGTAGTGGCGCACACCTTTAATCCCAGCACTTGGGAGGCAGAGGCAGGTAGATTTCTGAGTTCAAGGCCAGCCTGGTCTACAGAGTGAGTTCCAGGACAGCCAGGGCTACACAGAGAAACCCCGTCTCCAGACAAAGAAAAAAAAAAGAATGCTATGTCCATTGGTAATTAGGTCATGTTCTCCAAGCCTTTAGCATGGATTTGCATATTTTAAATATTCTCTATAAATGGAACTGTGCAAGTTATTTCATGGTAGGCTTCTCTTAGCACAATGTTGTAGCACATATTCTTCCACAGAATTTTTCTTCTCATACTTACTTATCTAATGCCTCTGGGAAATTTGTGGCACCTATAATGATTACTCCTTCATTGGGTTTGAAACTAGAGAGAGAAAAAAAGTACCATTTCACTGAAAACTGAAATAAGGTTTACATATACCAATAGCTATATACAAAACTGTTCATTCCTAGCCTTAGCTGAAAATAAACCAATGGTTACATAAATTACAACCCAACTGTTACTTAGGAAAGCAAACTGACATAAAAAGGCCAGGTTCCTCTTTAAATTTTGAAAAATTATTTTTAACTTTATCGATTCATATTATTTGGTACTGACATTAAGATAATTTATTCAAGGCAACACTTCTTCCTTTTTACTCATCAACTATATAGAATCTAGTGTGTTATCCCTTATGTATGTTGGGAGGGGAGTATACGATTCAGCACTGGGAACCTAATTCAGGTACTCATATTCAATTCAGGTACTAGTGGCAAAAGATTTACCATGAGCTACACCTGTACTCCATATCTTTCTTTAAATACACCAGTGTGACCTTGACTCAACTTTCCACTTATAAGTAGAATGAATGAATAAATGAATGAGAAGACCTAATACATCCATTAGTAAGGAAAAATATTGAAAGAAAAATCTGACTTTTAACATTTGACTGTTACCTAAACATAACATTTGTTATCTAAATAATTTTACCAAATTTTCTATGAGAAGAATTTACATAAAACCAAGTTTGTAAATATCAAATAATGGAAGGTACCTGTTACTCTAAATTATCGTTAAAATAGTATAAATGTTAATTTTCAAAATATTGCATCATATTTAACAAAGACTCAATTACCCATCCATTTCAGCAAGAAGTTGATTGATCGTCTGCCTTGAATATGGATGCATTGGAGATTCAATTCTCTTCCCACCAACAGAATCTAATTCATCAATGAATATAACACAAGGAGCATTTGCTTTTGCTTCTCCTAAGAAAACAAAAAATATTCAAATAACTTGAAAGAAATCAACACTTTTTGAACATAAAAATATTAAAACCCGTAAGACTATGAGTCTTGTTTAAGAACTGGTTTTCCACTCTTCCTACTTGTACAAATGTAATATAATTAGAATTGAAGCTAATAAATATTAATTATATGCTATGGAATTGATAAATAAAATGAAAAACCAAAAAAAACTCAAGAATTTTTCAACATCAACAGTCCCTAACTTCATCCAGCACATCTACCAGGCCTTATGATTGTTTAGCTTAATTTAGAGAAGAATGCAGAGCCTGGAAGATAGCTCAGTAGAAAATGGGTTTGAGTTCAATTCCTGAACCTCCAAAAAAAGTAGAAGAAAACTGACTGCACATAATTCACACGTACAAAGTAAAATTGTTTAAACAAAGCATACAGCTCCATTAAGTTACCTGAAACTAAGCCTATTATCAAGGAAAGGGTAAATAAAACATTACTTTGTCCTAAGAGTCTAAAATGTACACCAAACATACTAAAAAGATTTCTGATCCTGCTGGCTCCTACACCCACAAACATCTCATCGAATTCTGATCCAGAAGCATAATAAAAAGGAACATCAGCTTCTCCTGCCACAGCTCGGGCAAGAAGTGTCTTCCCTGTTCCTGGTGGCCCAACTAAAAGAATTCCTAGAAGAAAAAGAAACAAGAACAAGTCATCCCTCAATAAGAACCTGTAACACAAATATTAATTGCTATAACAGAAATGACAGTAAAGTTCAATATTGCCAAACATGGCAAACAAACAAAATAACAACAACCAGAAACAAGTTTCTGATGATGTTTTTCTTGTAGCATTTACAATTATTTACAGCAAGGAGAGGTTGCACACGCCTTTAATCCCAGCAATTGGGAGGCAGAAGCAAATGATCATTTCTGTGAATTCAGAGTCAACTTGGTTTATACAGTTAGTTTCAGACCAGCCAGGGACAACAGAATGAGAGTCTATCTCAAATAAAATGTGTGTGTGTGTGTGTGTGTGTGTGTGTGTGTGTGTGTGTGTGTGTGTGTTTAAAATTCACACATCAATACACAAGAAAAAAGTACTAAGACAAAGAAATACAGATTCATTTTTAACAACATAAAATTCACACTAAAAAATAAGCAGCCAAGCCGGACGGTGGTGGCGCATGCCTTTAATCCCAGCACTTGGGAGGCAGAGGCAGGTGGATTTCTGAGTTCGAGGCCGGCCTGATCCACAGAGTGAGTTCCAGGACAGCCAGGGCTACACAGAGAAACCCTGTCTCAAAAAACCAAAAAAAAAAAAAAGCAACCAAATATAAGTGGAATGATAAATTACTTCCATAAAAGACTAAAAAATATTTTCTAGAAACATATGGTATAAACTAAAAAACAAAACAAGAAAAGCAATATTAAACAAATAATGCTAATTTGGGCTGAGAGAGATAAGATTAGGGTAGCACCTTTACAAGCAGGAGACACATAGTTGATTATCTATAGCTTTCTTGTGTTCAAGGGAGAAATGAAATGCACATGAATGCATACAGGAAAACAGAAAAATTATTTCTGTCAAAATGGCAAATACTGTTGAGTCTATATAGATAATACATAAATGTTAACTGCTATTATTCCAAGGTTTCCCAAATGTTTTAAGTTTTCATAACAGTGGTTTTCCCATAGTAAGTTGGAAAAAAGTAATCCCTGATTTGTATATAACTTTTATAATTTACATTAAAAAGCAATAAAGCTGTAGTGATGTTGCATTTTAACATTTTTTAAAAAGTATAGACAAGCTAAAAAGCAGCATGAAGGTCACACTAGTATTACCATGCTTTAATGATACCTAACTGGCTTAAGTTACTTATCAATATTGACTTAATATATCTCAAAATTTTTCAATAAATTTATGTAATACTTTATTAGAAATTAAGTGTAACTACAGTTTTAAGTAGTCTATGATATTATATCACTGTACCCTAACTGGGAAAAGTTTTGGGAACATTCTCCTACTTTCTCTGTAGAACTCCCAGAAGAGATGCTCCCAGTGGTCTACAATCTGGCCTTAAAACTAGAGTCTGGATCCTTTGAAACAGCTACCAGGTAACTGCCTGCTAAAGGTCTGCCTAAGGTACTGCTGTAAGACTGTCAGAACCTAGTGGAAAGAGGTGAGTCACTGAAGGGTGGCTTTATCTCCAATCCTGAGCCACATGCACAGTTGTGCCTTCAACGGGTAGACTGTATCTTTTATCCTGAGCCACATGCAAAGGGGAGCCTTCGAAGGATGGACCTTGTCTAGTAGGCCAAACCACCCTCTCCACCCTGCCCTCTACTGTGAGATGAGCTTTGTGCTACCACACACTTTGTGCTTAGCCTCACTTCAAACCTCAGTGATGGGTCAGGACTGTGAAACGAAACCTCTAAAACTACAAGCCTGAAACAAACCTTTAAAGACAACAAACAAAACACAGACATTCCATTCTTAGAAATTTGTTCCCTTTTTTTTATAATGTAAAATCTGTTATATATTTGGTTTTTTATAAAGTAAAATTTGAGGCTAACCTAAAATTTCTGCTTCACCTGCTTTACCTCTCACAGGTTGGGTTTGCAGGCTCAGTTTCTACCATGGTGGGGGTCAAATCTTGAGCTTTAGACATACTGGATAAGCACCATACAAACTGAGATGTAGACCACCTACCCCTTACAAGTTTATTCTAAGTAACAATCTGACTGAAGGGCAAAACCGGGGTTAGAGTGGTCGTCAAACTGTCATTTTTAGTAGAAAAAGAAAATCATGTAATTGTTTACATAAAAGTATACGTGCTAAAAACAGTTACCATTTTGTCGTAAGTACAATTTCCAGTTTCCACTTAACAAAAATCTTCAAAATTTTTCTTACATGTAAAAAAAAAAAAAAAAAAAAAAAAAAAAA
>JADRCD010167339.1:0-13430 GCA_019843815.1 Montemys delectorum
TGATTCAAGAAAACATGAGAATACAAGCTACAAACAGTGGCTTCATGGAGAAACACACACACAAAGTTTACAAAATGATTAGATGACAGCATATTATGATAAAATGTTTATGGAACTCTAGTAATACTTCCACTACAATCCATTCTGGACTTATGAAATCAGTACTGTGGGCACCCAGCAAGGCCAATACCACAAAGTGTAGAGAGCCTGGAATAAAAGCAGGAAATCATTTAACAGGACTCCAGATTTATTACGTTTCTGAGGTTGCTTCAAGAGTTTACGGTAAATTTCTATTCGCTGAGCCATCTCTCCAGTCTTTAACATGTATTTTAATAATAACATAACTGGAGATTCTCAAAGCCCATAGTGCATTCTTCATCTTTTATTCATTGAAATGTATACAATCATCAGAATAAATTAGATTCCATTTCTTCTAACAATTAAAATATGGAAAGATTTTGGTTACAAGTTCCGACAGCTTGAAATGCCAAAGCAAATTTCAAGCATGCATAAAATATGTATTAATTTAAACAATGTATCCTTAATATAGTATTTTAGTAAAATATTGATACCTAATATACCATCAATTTTTAGAGAAGAATTTATTCTGAACCAGCTTTTATACAGATGGAATTAGCAGTTTTCAGTGATACTTTATAATTCTTAATTCATTCTCTATTCTAGGGCATTAATGCAATCCTATATATTTAAATAGAATCATACATCATGAAAATAAAGCATGCCAAAATGTATGTACTTGTCCTAGAACTCACTCTGTAGATCAGGTTGGCCTTGAACTCAGAAATCCACCTGCCTTTGCCTCTCAAGTGCTGGGATTAAAGGTGTGCGCCACCACTGCCCGGCATATGTATATATTTCTTAAAATAACTATTTCAAAAATAAAAATTGAATAAAGATATCACTTTAGTTTTGCTTCACATATTCAAACACAATAAGTTTTAAATTATGCCTAACTTGTCAATTGGGTCAAAATTATTCAAGAATTTTCTCACTGTATATCAAAAAGTCAAATTATTCAAGAGAAACTAGCCACCAATGCCATAGTTTCCACAAATAACACTAGTACTTTGTTTTTAGATGAGTGAGATTTCAAATGGCCGGAGTCTGTAACATCAGTGCTGCTTTTTAAAAAGGAAAAGAAAAAAACACATAGCAGAGTTTAAATTATAATAACACTTAATTAAAATTTTGATTGTTAGATATAAAAATCAATTGAAATTTGCAAATATTTGAGGGACAATTATTTTTAAAAAATCAGATTTGTGAGAGAAAATAGAAATATCTGACCACAGTACATGTACCCTTTATACTGTATATGGAATATATGTATGTATCTATATATCTATGTGTTTCTCCATGTTTCTTTGTGACTACCTATCTATCTATCTATCTATCTATCTATCTATCTATCTATCTATCTATCTATCTATCTATCTATCAATATATCTATCATCTATTTCCTCTCTCTATCCAATGCAATAATAAAAACTAAATAAGAATAAGAGAAATCAATCTGAATTGGAGTTAGGATTCACATTTCTAATTTTCTTCTTTGTTAGGCCATTGATAAAGACCTCCAAGGCAGGTGTCCTTAACTATTACATAACATGACCAGTTAACCTTGAGACCCTATTGTTGTGTTTTCGATAGATAGATAGATAGATAGATAGATAGGTTGGTGTGTGTGTACTTTTCTGAGATGAATCGTCCTGGTAAAATGGTCTTTCTTTCTAAAGTCTTTGAAATTTAATAAGTGTGTGTTTATTTCTTGGAGATAGAAGAGATTGTAGATAGTTATCCAACTGTTCAATTTGGAACAATTGTTGTTTTCTTTATTACTTCAAATAAAGGTAATGTTTTTATATAGAACATTTTGAGCATAATAGCTCCTTTTTATTAGTGACAATTTATTATACCAAGCAATAGCAAACATGCCCAATACTAAAAATACACACCTGAGAAAGAAGTTAAAGGAGTAATAAATAACGTCTACACAATACATTTTCTTTTAGAGAACTAAAACCAAAAATTACCCTAGGATGAATTTTAAGCTTACATGTATAAAAAATATGAGCTGGACATGGCTTACATGTATTCTCCCAGCATTGGAAATGGTGGATGATGGTGAGGTCAAAGTTGACTAAGACCTGAGAATATTTCTGTATTCAAAACAGAGTAATAGAATAAATACAATGTAAAATATCTGTGGCATGGAATATGCAGTTATTAATGACAAGAATATTTTAATTTTATATCAATATTTATCTCTTTATTGTAATTTCTTGCAAACTAAATAGAAGCCATACTTATATAGGAAATATGTAGTGCATACTTATAGAGGAATTCAAAACTAAATAAAATTTATAAAGTATTTTATATACCCAAGTTAACCTACTAAATATTTATGTGATCACATATTAATAAACCAAACAGGAAACAAATAGATTTCTGCATTTGTTCAAAAAAAATGCAATTTTGTTCAGTGTGAGATTTGCAGGCTATCTGTAAGTTAAATAATGTTATTATTGGTATTGGTGAATGGTTTTATATTAAAGAAGCTAACTTACTTGGGGTTATAATATAAGCACTTGTGTGGAAAACTATCGTCTAACACCTCTAAGAAGCAAGTACACTGGTTTCCAATACCCTGAGGTTGAGCAGTGCTTTCCAATTGTATAACATTGCTCTCTTATTATAACTACTTTAAGGCAGTTTATAAAGATGGCCCTTACACATCTTCTGGATTGTCTGGTTCACCATGTGTGCTTCAGGTCTGAGAAAAAGGATAACACCATTAAAATTGTATAGTGGCTTGGCCAGTTCTATGAGATAGGCAAGGACAGGGCTTACTTTGAATTTTCATTAAGAGTGTGAGAGAATTAGCATCTCTTTAGATTTGTATTTTTGGATTTTGACGCCTGCTCATATGTGGTTATTTTTCATGCATATTTATGCCATGTGTATTTTGTCAGTTGACATAGCTCTACATTATTGCCTGTATCATCAAGCTTCAAATTCCTGTTTGGTTTTACAGCTATAAACAAAAGGTTTTTTTTTTTTTTTTTTTTTTTTTTTTATAACATATCCACATTTAAAGCTCTGCTACAGGCCACCTCTATTTGCAATAAGTTTTCTTCAAATATGATGATTTTAACTTTTGATTCTGAAATATCTAATATTGTGTTTCATTAAAGAAACCAAGCTAGACTCTCATAGGTAAGTAGGCCACACAAAAAAACATAAACAGTGTTCATTGTGGAGAATAAGTAGAGATGTAGAGATTACAACTCTGACTGTATTTCTGTACATTGGTAGATCTCTTTTCATAATCTGTGTCTTTTCTTTCTTGTGGATCACAGCATCATCATCTTTAGAAAGAATAAGAATTAGCAGGAGAAAATTCTATATATTAGAAAAGAAGATACATATTCAGCTACTTTTAAAATAATTACATCAATATTTGAAAATGACAAAATTTAATATTACATTATAGTTTCCTTATTAACATTAAATATTAATATCAGGTATCATAGCCATTTTTGGTACAATTATTACACCAATGGCATGAAATTAGACATCTTTCCAGAAAGCCTTGGCAGTAATAAATTAGGGATTATTGACTTCATAAAAATAAGAGTAAAATAAAATGTAAAATTGAGACATTAATTTTGCAAGGTTTCCTGTGCTTTGGGCATTTTAGATGCAATGAAATAATGGTCAGTAATATCTATTAAATAGCCTTATTCAATCCTAAATACATCTTTTTGACTATATATCATTTTGCATTTTATTGTGCTAGCCATGTGGGTAAAACAGCCTATTATGTATAGGAGCGAATTGTAGAAGAATATCCTGAATGATTCTCAGAGGCAACAATTGCAAGTGGTTGAGGAGGGTAAGAAAGAGTAGAATATCCACATAACAAGTCACATTCCATTCATCACTTCCCATCCCACATGTGTGAGGAGATATCATTATGCAGATAGGTACAAACTATCCTGAATTTGCAGTTACTGGTTTAAGACATTGGGTTTCCATGAAAATATTAAATAGGGAATGTCCAAAAAGGGAGACCATTGCTTACCAAGCCTTTATTTCCCTCCCCATAGATTCAGCACTGCAGGTTCCAGTTTTAAATACCCATTTGGTTTCTTGTGAGTAGGGGATCATCCTTTTTAATTTCTTTAAACAAGCAACTGACATTCTTTGCTTAAGCATGACTATAAAGACACCCTCCATTCTGAAGACATTTGTCTTCCCATCTGGCAAGCAAGTGTCTCTGAATTCCTGTCAGCAAACACAAGGGGAGCACAGCTCCAAGAACGTTCTGATCAGAGCTTGCTGCCATGTTTCCTCTACAGCAGTGCACAAGGCATGTCAGCCTCACATATGCCACTGGGACTGTCATATCCCCAAGAAAATATGCTACAAGATTTGACACAGAAAAGGAAAATAATTCTCACAAATTGGTCTGCTCTTTTTCATATTCATAGCTGGAATGGTGGCTTATCATTTCTGTCTTGCCAGCATGTTTTGTCTTCTCGAGGGATCACAAAATTTAGGCTAAAGCAGATATGAGGCAAAACAAACAAAGTTTTTCCTACTCTCTTTTCATGAGATTAAAACATTAGTTCCCACGAGAAACACTGGACCTAGACAGAGTTAAACACAGTGACTTTCTATGCCTACTATTTCCTCCGCTGCTGCAGTGTCCATGACCCAAGCCTATTTAAATAATGCTTCTGATCATGTACAGATATTTAATTCTTATTTTTTTCCTCTGTGTAATATAAGAGCCAGAATAATAGCATGTCATTACTGTTAACTACTTGGGATCTCTAATGCTGAATTTTTAGAGCAGATAGATCACACAAAGAAGAGACTGAGAATGATGGTATAAGATGGGATATAAATTCTAGACAATACCAATTCTATGTCTATGTTCTTCACTTAATGAGAACACAAAGTTCCCTTTTGTTGTTGTTGTTGTTGTTGTTGTTATTGTTGTTGCTGTTGTTATCCTCAGCTTTTCTCTCCCCTGCTGTGGAGCTCACTCTAAATAATATAATAATTCACCCAATAGTGTCTATGAAACGGAAAATGAAAACACAAGTTTCATGGCCAACTCATGTTATATTCATGAAGAGAACCATGTGAACATATTCTGAATGTTCTAGCTTACTCAAAATCTACCTTTTCAGCTAAGCCATTTTGGCTTTTTAACATCTATGTTCAACAAACTTTAACAGGAGAATGGGAAAATGGAGTTGTAAGTGTCATTTGGTAGAGAGTTGTGGCTTATTAAAACCCAGGTTAGACTTTAGGCATCTCTGGCCTACAATTATAAACAAGCAAGAAATGATGCAATGATGACGCCATTTATAAAGTTTGAACTTTTTAAATAATACCCAGACACAGTGCAGATCTGATGTTGCAAGCTCTTTTATGTATGAAAGAAATTTCAGCAAAATTAGAAAAATCAAGTGATTCTGTTTCCTTTAGAAAGGAAAGAAAATCAGTACATTATGTGAGTCGCATAAAAATAAAGTATCCTCGCATAAAAATAAAGTATCCTCACATATAGCTTTATTAGAAGCAAGGCTTTTAAGCATCTGACTTTCACGGTTGCTAAATGCAGGATAACAAAACTTAAGCTATAGACTTCGCACTTTAATTAATGAAACATTGTATGATCAATATGATATTGGTTTAGCATCATTCATTTCTTAATGATTTCTTTTAGATCAGAAGACATTCAGTATTTTTAAAGCTTTTATCCATTTGTTTGTTTGTTTGTATTTTATTTTAGAGTGTGTGTGGTGTGTATGTGATATGTACGTATATGTATGTGAGTGTTATATGGTGTGTGATGTATGTGATGTGTGTGTGATGTGTGGGGCACATGCCTAGCCTGTGTCTCAGTGGCCCAGTACAGGTTACAGGACAACTTTAAAGGGAATTATTTTCTCCTTATAAGTTTATATGAGTTTCAAGAGTAGAACTCCCATTTTCAGGCTTGTATGGCAAATATTTAATTGCTGAACAACCTTGCCAATCCAGGTCTGTCTTATTACATTTAGGAAGAATATAGTTTCTCAATGCAAGTAATTACATATATTATATTCACACACACACACACACACACACACACGCACACACACACACATACACACACACACACAAAGTGAGACAGACAGAGAGAGAGAGAGAGAAGAAAGAGAGAAAGAGAGGTGCATGGAAACTTACTAGTCATTGTTTCCCATTGAGCAACATTCAGCTCCTCTGTATAGTTATGTACTTACAAGTTTAGTTAATGATGTCAAGGAAGCACAGTATTTAGTCGGTGACATAGATATGTCATGTATAATTTCCCCTTAAATTTAGAAAATACTATGAAGTAAGTGATGAACTATAGAAGTGTGTTTTTCTTTCCAACATCTCTGAGACTGTCAGATTCTAAAAGTTCATGTGATACTTTAAGTCAAAAAAACCCAGCATACTCATTACAATATATAAATAATAATATATAACTATAGATATGTATATATATATAGGTTTTATATATGTATATATATATATATATAGTTTTGTTAAGTGACAGTTAAAAGAAAAGAAAGAAAATTATATAATTTAATATTTTCTCTAATTAATTATTATATCTCTTAAATATTGTAGCACTAAAATGCTATTACATTGATATACGGTTGAATCCAAAAGGAAAAGTTAAACTATGCCACAGACCGACCGGCCGATCTGGGCCTCCCTCAACCCGTGGGAGAAACTCGGTCCTAGTCAGGTTGACGAGGCGTAGGCGAAGAGTGACAAACAGAGCCTACACAAGGGTGTGTGAATCTGAATGTATTTCTTAGAAATGGCATCAGACTTTTACAGTCATTGCAAAAGAGAAATGATAAATCTGGCAGCTTAGTAATTAAGGTACATTTGAGGCCACCTGAAACACACTGAATCTAAAGCAGCCACCTCTCTGGATAGGCGCTGCATCCCCCGGGCCCAGGACTGCATGTATTCTAGTTCATCTAAGTTCTAGTGTGAGTCCAAGAGAGTTCGAGTTCAAGAGCGAGTCCCAGTCCAAAAGCGAGTCCAAATCCAAGAGTCCAAGAGAGCGCACAAAGTGAGAAGCAGGCTTATATGGCATACAGGAAACAGGGCGAATGACAAGAGTCACCGTAGGCGGGTGGGAGTTACAGCAAGGAGAGCAAGACTGAGGTCACGTAGGCAAGTGACTGCTACACAAGGTCAGTAGAATCAGGTAGCCAGGTGTGAAGCAGGAGGAAGAGCAGTTGAGCCCTCCCTGCTGGGGCTATTTTGGTATTCCTATGCTAATTCTCTGCTTCTGTTGGAGGCAAGACTAGGAGAATCCAATCTAGCATTTCCTGCTAATTCTCTGGGTCACATCAGGTAAGCTACTGTCATGATCTCCCCTACCTTTTTGTATTCTCTTGCTCATTTTTTTTTTTTGTTTGTTTGTTTGTTAGCCCTTTCCCCATCAGAACATGAAGTTATTATTCTCTGGAGCCACTGACATTGCTCTTGAAAGTCAGTAAGCTGGCCTGCTCTGTGCTACTGAACAGGCCCCATATAAGTCCCACATGGTAAGTATTCCTCAGTGCACCCGACAGAAGCACCTTTGGGAGTCATTCACTGTGAGATGGCTTCCTGGGTACAGCTTCATAAAGTATTTTGTATTTCCTGGTATACATAGAGACTCCATATGACACTAAGTAATGCAAGATGCAGAAGATATTTCTGCCTGGCTTAGAGATAAAACATGAGTCAGTCTCTAGAAGGAGAGAGCAAGCAGGAGAATCACAAGGTCATGATCAAGAGCATATGGTGCAATTCTATTCTGTGGGTCTACAGGGCCCAAATCCAAGAAGAACTAAACCTTTCTTAGGACTTTGAGGCCAGGAATCCATGCTTACAGAAACACATAAAACACCTTGAGATCCAGTCAAATTGAGATACAGAATTAGTCTTTTTATAGATATTGAGGAAAAACTAATTATGATCTAACTATATATGCAAAAACACTTAATTTGTACACACACACACATATACACGTGAACATATACATAAATACATATATACAAAAATAGAAAGCTGTTACAGTTTTATGCTTCTAAAGAAATTAAATGCATAGAATTGTCAAAATAATTTTTATATTTTCAGTGACTTGCAACTTTTAAAGTATATTTTGAATTTTACAAAGTACAGTTTGATATTGAAAGTATTTCTTCTGTATGTAATATATACTATTCATACATTCAGGTTAAGTAAAATTAAGTCATAACTAGAAACATAAAAACAAATGAAATTATATTGCAGTGCTATGCTTTCTTCCTCAGATGTTTTAAAGGTAATAGTAATGTTTTAATAAAGAAATGTGTGACATTTAGAAATAATAACCAAGAAAATCAATAGTAAGTTTCACTGGGGACACTCACTTATGTGATTATGTTTAGAAGTGTTCTTTTGGAGACCATAAATTATTTTCAGGAATCAAACTAAGCAATCTGTCCTAAGATTACTACAAACACATTTTGCAAAGACAAAAAAAAAAAAAAAAAAAAAACATTTTCACTAAAATTTTCATTTGTGTTGCACTACATTGAAGATGTTAGGAAAGCCACAGATTCATTTGAATTGTAAACTGCACAGTGACTAAGACACAGGAGCACAGAAAGGACTGAAATTATTTTGACTTGTTAAAATATTGATTTCTTGATGTTATTATGCTTGGCTTCAATTCACTTTTCTGTTTTTCATAAATTTGTGTTATAATTAACAAATAACAATTATACATAGGCACATACCTAAACATAATGAAAGCAATATATAGGAAGCCAATAGCCAACTTCAAATTAAATAGAAAGAAACTTAAAGAAACCCCACTAAAGTCAGAGACAAAACAAGGCTGCCTACTGTCTCCCCACCTATTCAATACAGTACCCGAAGTTCTAGCTAGAGCAATAATACAACAAAGGGTGATCAAGTTGATAAGAATTTGAAAAGAAAATGTTCAGATCACTACGTGCAGATGACCTGATAGTATGCATAAGCAACCCCAAAAATTCAACCAGAGAACTTCTACAGCTGATAAACAACTTCAGCAGAGTGGCTGGTTATAAAATTAAAAAATCCAGTCGCCCCCCTTTATACAAATGATAAGTGGGCTGATCAGGGAAGCAACACCCTTCACCGTAGCCACAAGTAATATAAAATAATCTTAATGTACCAAACATGTGAAAGATCTGCTTGACAAGAACTTCAAGTCCCTGAAGAAAGAAATTGAAGAAGATGTCAGAAGATGGAAAGATTCCCCACCCCCATTCTCATGGATTGGTAGCCTTAAAATAGTGAAAATGGCCATCTGACAAAAAGGAATCTACAGATTCAATGCAATCCTTATCCAAACCTCAAAACTATTATTTAAAGAACTTGAAAAAGCAATTCTCAACTACATATGGAAAAACAAAAACCACAGAACAGCCAAAACAATACTAAACAATAAAAGAACATCTAGTGGAGTCCCCATCCCTCATCTATTCTATGTTCCTAGGCATACACACAAAAGATGCTCCGCCATACCGAAAGGGCATATGTTCCACTATGTTCATAGAAGCTTTTTTTCTTAATAGCCAGAAAGAAAAAACAACTAAGATGCCCCTGAAGAATAAAAAAAAAAAAAAGGATAAAAAAATGTGGTTCATTTACACAATAGAATACTATTTAGTTCTTTAAAACAAGAACATGATGAATTTTTCAGGCAAATGAGTGGAACTAGAAGATATCATCCTAAATGAGGTTACCCAGACCCAAAAGGACAGGTATGATATGGACTCACTAATAAGTAGATATAATCCATAAAGTACAGCACACTCGTGATATACCCTACAAACAAAAATAACTTAAAGAAGAAGAAAGGCCCAAATGAGGATGCTTGAATCTCACGTAGAAGAGGAAATAAACAGTAATAAGAGGCAGAGGGTAGGAGGACAATAGGTAGGAGTGAAGAGGGGGAGAATTGGATTATCAGGATCAGGTAAGGGGAGATACAGGAAAAAGGACCAGGAGAATATGAGAATAAGTGAAAATGTGCAGCTGCTCTAAGTAGGGCTGGTAGGGGGAACTCTAGGAAGTTCCAGATTCTTAGGATGTGGGAGGTGCCAGGATTCAACGCAAGTGAAATTAGCCAAGAGGCCTAACAGTGGGGACGTGAAACCAGAAGAGGCCACCTCCTCTAGCTAGGAGCGACCCCCAGTGGAGGGATAAAAACACCAATCCACTCCTAAAACATTCTACCCCCAAATTTTCTTGTCTAAAAGAAATTCAGGAGCAAAGATGGAGCAGAGACTGATGGAATAGCCAACCAAGAAATGGCCCAACTTGAGACCCATTCTGTGGGCAAGCACCAATCCCTGACACTATTAATGGTACTGTTAGCTTACAGACAGGAGCCTAACATAATTGTTTTCTGACTGAAGCAACTGCAGTTACTCCCAGCCAAACATTACATGGAGGTTGGGGGAGGGATTGAAGGCCCTGAAGGGCATAGAAGCTCCACAGTAAGACCAAGAGTCAACTCACCTGGATCCTTGAGAGCTCTGAGAGACTGAGTGACCAAACAGAGAGCATGCAGGGGTTGGACAGAGAACCCAACCACATAGGTAGCAGACGTGCAACTCAGTCTCCATGTAGGTACCCCAACAATTGGAGTGAAGGCTGTCCCGAAAGCTGTAGCCTGACTGTGGAATCTGGTCCCCCAACAGGGTTGCTTTGTCTGGCTGCAGTGGGCGAGGATGTGCCTAACTCTGCAGAGATTTTATGTGTCAGGGTAGGGGGATCCACAGAGGAAGCTCTGTTCTCTCAGAGAAATGAAAGGACTTTGGTGGGGCTTATTCTATGAGGAGAAAACTGGGAGGTAGGGGCAGATTTGGGGATGTAAATTAATTATTAATTAATTAGTTAATTAATTAAAAATGAAAAATGTGCTTTGCTTCAACTTATCTTTCTTTTTTACCTAACCTTGAATTATAATTAATAAATACAAATGCATATTTTATGGAAGCAGTGTGATGTTTTGAAATACATACTCATTACAGGATAATTATTTTAATCTTTTTAATTTTTTTCATCACCTTGCTTGCCTTTGTTAGAGAGAAAGGCCATTTCAAGGTATAGTTTTAGCAATTAGAAATATAGGGCATATTATCAGAGTTTCTCACTTAATCCCTTCTGTATATCTGGTACTTTGCAGACTCAGTACAGCATCCCGAGCTCTAGCAGCCCAGCATCGGGTAACAGCCTCTCCACTCTTCACATCACCGTGATTGACTTTCCTAGACCACATTTGTTGATGTACCTGGCTTTACCCCTTAGGACAATGTTCTCCAGTATATAACAAATAATGTCATTTACTTCTCATATGTGTGTGTGTGTGTGTGTGTGTGTGTGTGTGTGTGTGTGAGAGAGAGAGAGAGAGAGAGAGAGAGAGAGAGAGAGAGAATGTGTATAAACATCAATGATGTTCTGATAGGCCGTAATTCTGTGTCTTTACAATAATGAACAAAGCAGCTAAAAGCGCAGGAGCCGTCATTTCAGCATTCCTTGAAGAAAAGCCTCAGTTTCACCACTGCGTTAGCTGTGAGATTATTACCTGGTAGATTTTTGTACTTTTCTTTCTGAAGCATGAAACAGTTGTTACTAAAGATAAAGAAAAGAAAAGAAAATTTACAGACTTTTAAGGTATACTAAGCATTCTTCTTTTACCTGTTTAAGTTCAAATTTCACTCTTCTTCACTTTGTAGAACTTGGTTCTCCATAGAAAACCATGCCAAAACATTTTGAATATTTTATCAAATCCTAATTGCATATGATTACATATGCAGGTTTATTACATAATTCCAGACCATAAGATAAAAATCTCACTGAACAAATTACAGTAGGCAATTATTATGCCAATTTAGCTATGATGAAAATCTAAAAGTAATAGAATATTTCAATATTTACTTACAAGAAATTTCCTAATTGCACATTTTTTGCAAAAAAAAAATCCATGTGAATAGTTTTATAAATGAAATACTACTGTAAGAAAACAAAGGAATGCACTTCCTTTATCTGAGTGTCATCACTGTAAAAACAAGTGTAGTATTGAATGCCTCCATTTTCCTATATATTTTATGGTTTCCTAGAATGGATAAACTGGTGAAGTATTTTATTTACTTGGAATACAATTCTGTTGTCATATAAAGTGTTACCCAAGCAAAACAAAAGAAAGCAGAACTTTGACATATATAGCAATTAACTGTCAGTTTTGAATGCCAAGCATGGTAGTATATATAGGGAGATCCAGCACTCAGGAAATGGAGGTAGAAGAATAATGAATTTATGCCCAGATAGATACTCTCTCAAAATAAATACAAACAAGCAAAACCCAAGTATTCTGGATTTATCGCAAGGCGACCCTTACTTTCAATAAATTAATAGTAAATAATAGGAAAGAATATTAAAGCAAAAATTTTCTTATTCTGAGGAAATATTAATTTCAAAGCTAGATTTCATTTTGAATTTGGTGATAAAACCATATGGTTAAAATATTATTTCACAGGTTTAAGAGTTTGTTTCCCAAGTATTTTATTGTATAGTATTAATAACAAACAATGTGCTTATTACATGGGTTAACAATGGTAAATACATACTATTTAATTTATTATTGTTTATTTGTTTTGTCTTTTATTTTGATTATGGAGATCAAACTTAGATATTTACATATATAAGACAAGGTTTATATGGCCTAGCTACATCCAAAACCATATTATCCAAAAGTTTAAATGTTCTCATCACAAACAATTAAGTATTTCTAGTGGTAGAATATCAGTGCTTTGGTTTGATCTGTTCACACTGTTGTATATAGATGCCCTAAGGCACATGTTCTTTAATATAACTGTACTTATGGGAAACATTTTAAGTTTTGAAAATTTGCTTAGACTGTCACAGTTAATAACCTTAAGAAAATCCTTAAAATTCTTTATTGTCTTATACTTTGGATCTAAATGAATATGATCAGCATTTATAGTTTTACACCAAAATGCATACACTTTACTTTCCAGGATAAATTAGATATATGAGCATGATTATATACTTCCTATATTGGAACATATAGAATACCAATATTTTATGGGATATAAATATTTTTGAGCTTAAACTGGTAATAACTTCTAACTGCAAGACACCTGAAGAGTAACACAATGTAAAAATAAAAACTTAATCTTTAATCCATTAATATATGTTTTAAAAATGATAGCAACAAAGTAAAACAAAATCATACCATGGTTCCAAAAATCATATTCTGGGTTACAAGGTATTCTCTTTCCTTTAGCAATGCCATA
>JADRCD010167346.1:0-28203 GCA_019843815.1 Montemys delectorum
AACAGATGTATACAGAGCAACTTTCGCCATAAATTTCTTTACTTTGTATTTTTGGAGATCAGAAATCTAAAGTCAGTTAGCAAGACTGTGCTCCTTCTGATGGTAATAGAAGAAGATGTGTTTTATTTCCTCTCTAGACTCAGGCTGTGTACATTCACAACTCCTGATTTCTTCCTTGATTTTCCAAGCTACAAACACCTTCCTTTGTACAATTAATATTTCTATAATAATAGCCAACCCAGGGGATAGTTTAGACTAACCCCCCTTCTCAGAATCAGGACCTTACTCACAAGCACACCTTACCTCTGCCTCTGCCACATGAAGAAACCTATTCGCAAGTTCCCGAGATCAAGGTGTAGGCATCTTTTAGGAAACAAGGAGTTGTTTTCAATGTGTCACAAATTCATCTAACAAACCACTTTCTCTGCTCCAAATGAGTTTCTCAAATGTTGATACAATAAGGTTTCAACACAGCATTATGGGAGAGGCTCAACTGGAAGATATGAAATGTAGGCTTTATTTAATTTGTAGATGAGTTCAGTACTATCACTTATCTCTTCTAAGTTTTCATTCATCACAAGAAAAAATGTGAGGAGGACCTCATAAAATTATTGTAAAAGCTATTTTCACATGTCAATATGTTCATTTTTTTTATATAAGATGAGCTTAAGAAATTTTTCCAAATATGTTATTAAATACCACAAGCCCTTTACCTATACAAACCTACTGAGAGCCACTGGCCTTGAACTATTAAAGTACAGTAAGGGCAAAGAAAAATGACTCCAGGCCTTAGTGAATATTCTCCTGACCTCACATATTTTGTACTCTTAACTTTTTCTCCTGATCTCTCTTTGTGTAGATCATCTCCCTCCACTAAGGCTGCTTCAGTACATGTCTTCAGATTAAAGCAGGCTACTTTAAAATGTCTCTCCAATAGTCAAGGTTTCTTTATCTCACTTCACATTAATTCAACAGTTAGTGGGAAATATCATATATTTTACAACATTTCACCTCAACACATACCATTACTAATTAGTTAATTTTCCAAATGTAGAGGTGCCGTTAATGGGGTCAGAACACAGGTGAGAGATTATTATACAAGTGATTAATTGAAAGTTTTATTCTCAGGAGGAAAGGGGGGTGGGGAAAGCCAAGGAGGCCATATCAACTGGAGAGTAAATTAAGATTACTCCTACAATAAATATTAACTTTCAATGATTACACTAGAGCGATGGTTCTTTAAGAATGCACTGACTATGTCACTCATTCATTTTCTGTAGTTTTCCTCCATGAAAAGAGAAAATACAGTCTCCACTGCCAAAGCATTTTATGTAAATATGGGCATAGCTATGAATGTCAGCAAATAATATTCAATGCCTGCTGATGACTATGTTGACCTTGAGTAAGGAACCAAAAAAGGACACCAAGCACAGCCTTCCTGGAAATTTTACATTGGTCTCCTCGACCCACTCTTGTGGATAAAGTAATAGCCTTTAAAAAAAAATATTTATTTTACATCCCAACTGAAGTTTACCCTTTCCTCCTCTCTTTGAAGTCCCACTCCAATCTCCCATCTCCCTAACACCACATCTGCTTCTCCTCCATTTCTCTTTAGAAAAGGGCCAGTCTCAATGGATATCAACTAGTCAAGTTGTACCTCATCTTCTATTATGGTTAGATAGGGCAACACAAAAGGGTGACTGGGTCCCAAAGGCAGGCAAGAGAGTCTGACAGTTCCTGTTTCCACTGTTATTATAAGAAGATCAAGCTACACAACTATAACATATGTGCAGAGGACCTAAGTTGATCCCATGTAGGCTCCCTGATTGCTGGTTCAGTCTCTATGAGTCCCTGGGGGGCTCAGATTAGTTATTTCTAGGAGTTTTCTTGTGGTGTGCTTGAACCCTCTGACTTCTATAATCCTTCATCCCTCTCTTCTGTGGGATTACCCAAGCTCTGCCTAATATTTGGCTGTGGGTTTCTGTATCAGACTCCATTTGTTGCTGAGTGATGCCTCTCTGATGACAACTGGGCTAGACATCTATCTGTGAGTATAGCAGAATATCATTAGGAATAATTTCATTGACTTTTTTGCCATTTGTTTTTGGTTCTATTGTGAGTATGTGGGCTGTCCAACCTCTGACTCCTATAATCATTTGATATGGCTGACTGTATGCTATACTTACCAAGTGAGGGCTGACTATATTTCCTCTGGGTCAGCTCAGTATCCAGCTTAAGCTAAACTGGTTTTTGCATAAAAGGCTTTGGCCTTGAGTTTTTCTAAAAATGCCGGTCTGCTTTGAGCTTACACTGTCAGATTTATGTAGTTGGCTGTAACCTGTGTGGGAGGTGATCTAGGGGTTCCACATGTACAACCTTAGAGACCCACTGAGCAGTCTGCTCTGAATTATCATGATGAGCATTGTTTAGCTCAATAAGCAATTTTAATCACCCATTCAGTTTAATTGTTTAAGTATTACAGGGTCAAACAAACCTTCAGCTCACTAATAAAATAGAATGTTATCAGCTCTGAAATTAAAACTTAAATTCCATATAAATCTTTAATACTTATTGAATTAATTAACAGGCTTGGAATCTAGTTCTTATGAACATTTCTGTAAAATATTTTATAACATAAGTGTTGTCATAGGTAAACTAAATGATAGAGAACTTTGGAGGGTAAGTAAACTAAAAAAGAAAAAAGAAATGGATTTGTTTGTCTTATGCTGATAATGGGCCCCAATGTATTTATTTTTCTTTTATTTTAGATATTATAATATAATTGAATTATTTTTCTCTTACCTGTCCTCCCTCCAAACCATCCCATATACCTATATACTGCTCTTTTTTTAATCCATGACTTCTTTCTTCATTAACTGTTATTATATGAATATAATATTGCTAAATTTGTGTATTATTCATATTTATGCTTTGAAAGCTACCAATTTTATATTAGATTAAACATGTTCTTCCTATTTGCTTTTTGTTTTGTTTTAAATTTAATTTTCTTTTTTTACTTGCTCATTTTACATCCCACTCACAGCCCCTCTTCTGGTTACTCTCTCTCACAGCCCTTCTTTCATTTTCCATCCCTTTCTTCTCTGAATGAGTAGGGGATCCTCTGGGTATGCCCCTACCCTGGCACTTCAAGATTCTTCAATGTTAGAAGCTTTCTTTCCCACTGAGGTCAGACAAGGCAGCCCAGCTAGAAGAACATATCCCACTTACAGACAACAGCTTTTGGGTTAGCCTCACTTCCAATTGTTCAGGACCCACATGAAGACCAAGCAGTACATTTGCTACATATGAGCAGAAAGGCCTAGGTCCAGCCATTATATGTTCTTTAATTAGTGGTTCAGACTCTGAGGGCCCCAAAGGTCCAGAATACTTGACTCTGTGTGTCTTCCTATGGGGTTCCTATCCCCTTTGTGGTCCGTAATCCTTCCTCCTATTCTTCCATAAAAGTCCCCAACTCCATCCACTGTTTTCTGTGCGTGTCTGTATTTGTCTGAGTCAGCTGCTAGGTGGAGCCTCTCAGAGGACAACATGCTCCTATCTTCAAGCATAACAGAATATCATAAATAGTGTTAGGGACTGGTACTTGCACGTGGGATGGGTTTCAATTGGTTAAGTTTTTCATTGGCCATTCCCTCAGTCTCTACTTGATTCCCTGTGCATACACTTCTTATAGACAGAATAAATTTTGGGTTGAAAGTTTTGTGAGTGGGTTTGTGTCCCTATTTCTCCCCTGGGGTTCCTGTATGGCTATAGGAGGTTACTTCTTCAGGTTCCATATCTCCAATGTAGTGAGTCACAGCTAAGGTCACCCCCATTGATTCTTGAGTGCCTCCTTTATCCCAGGTCTCTACCTCATCTTGGAGATGCCCTTTACTTCTTCAGCTGCAGATTTACATTTATTTTTCATCTTTCTTCTCCTTCCCCATACCTGATCTTGAATCCCATATTCCCCTCTCCTACCCCCTACTTTCTCTATCTTCCTCTTCTGACTGTTTCATTCCATCTTCTAAGTGAGATTCAAGCTTCCTTGCTTGGGCCTTCCTTCTTGTTTAGCTTCTTTAGGTCTGTGGAATATAACATGGTATCTGCATTTTATGCCTAATATCCATTTATAAACGAGTACATACCATACATGTACTTTGGAGACTGAGTGATAGTCTAAAGTTCCATATATTTGCCTGAAAAATTCATCATCCCTTGGTTTTTAATAGCTGGATAGTTTTCCATGGTATAAATGTACCTGTACCACATTTTCTTTATTCACCATTCAATTGAAGGACATCTAGATTGATTCCAGTTTCTGGCTATTACAAATAAGGTTGCTATAAACATACTTGAGCAAGTGTCTTTGTGCGATGTTGGAGCATTTTTTGAGTATATGACCAAAAGCAGCATTAGGTCTTACTTCAAAAGCCTGTACTCCACAAAATAAGAATATCTCAATAAAATGGACAATTTTCTTTACAGATACTACTTACCAAAGTTAAATCAAGATCAGATAATCAATTTAAACAACCCTATAATTCCTAAAGTATTAGAAGCAGTCAATAAAAGTCTCCAAACCAAAAAAAAAAAAAAAAAAAAAAAAAAAAAAAAGCCAAGGGCCAGCTGATTTTAGTGCAGAATTCTAACAGACTTTCAAAAAAGAGCTATACCAGTATTCTTCAAACTATTCCTCAAAATAGAAAGTAACTCTGACAAACTCATTTTATGAGGCCACAGTCACCCTGATATCTAAACCACACAAAGACTCAACAAAGAAGGAGAACTTCAGGCAGATTTTTCTCATGAACACTGATGCAAAAATACTGGCAAACAGAATCCAGGAACACATCAAAGATATCCATCAAGATCAAGTAGGCTTCATCCCTGAGATGCAAGGATGGTTCAATATACAAAAATCCATCAATGTAATCCACCATATAAACAAACTGAAAGAAAAAAAAATCACATGACTATCTCTTAGACACTGAAAAAGCCTTTGATAAAATCCAGAATCCTTCATGTTAATGGTATTAGAGAAATAAGCCATAGAGGGAACGTACCTAAGAATAGTCAAAGCAGTATACAGCAAGCCAATAACCATTATCAAACTAAATGGAGAGAAACTTTAAATATTTTCACTAAAATCAAAGACAAGACAGGACTGCCCACTCTATCTCTAGCTATTCAATATAGTACTTAAATTTCTAGCCAGAGCAATAAGACAACTAATGGAGATCAAGGGGGCACAATTTGTAAAGGAAGAAGTCAAAAATCACTATTTGCAGATGATAAGATAGTATACGTAAGTAACCGAAAAAAAAAAAAATTCTACCAGAGAACTCCTACAGCTGACAAACCCCTTCAGGAAAGTGACTGGATACATAATTAACTCAAAGAAATCAGTAGTCCTTCTTTATACAAACAATAAATGGGCTGAGATAAAAGTTAGGGAAACAGTATCCTTTTCAATAGTCACAAATAGTATAAACCATGTTGGTATATCTCTAACCAGGCAAGTGGAAGATCTGTATGAAGAAAGAAATTGAAGAAGATAGCAGAAGAAGGAAAGATCTCCCAAGTTCACAAATAAGTAGGAGTAACATAGTGAAATTGTCCATCTTGGCAAAACCATTCTACAAGTTCAATGTACTCTCTATCAAGATTCCAACACAGTTTTTTTATAGACCCCAAAAGAACAATTCTCAACTTCATATGGAAAAATAAAAACAAACAAATAAAAAAGCAAACAAATAAAAAAACCAGGGATAGCCAAAAATATCCTGAACAATAAATGAACTTCAAGAGGAATCATCATCCTGACCTGAAGCTATAACAAATAGGAATAGTGATAAAAACTGCACATAGTATTGATACAGAATCAGACATGTTGATCAATGGACTCAAATCAAATAATTGATCCCACAGACCTATGGACACTTGAATTTTGACAAAGAAGTCAAATCATACAATGGAAAAATGAAAGTATTTTCAACAAATGGTGCTGGTCTAACTAGATGTCTACTTGTAGAAGAGTGAAAATAGACCAATATTTATCACCCTGCACTTCAAGACTTCACATAAACCTGGATACAATAAATCTCATAGAAGTGAAAATGGGAAATACCCTTGAACGTATTGGTGCAGGAGAAAATTTCCTGAACAGAACACCAATGGATCAGGCTCTAATATTCAATTCACTGAACAGAACACCAATGGCTTAGGCACTAAGATAAACAATTGATAATGGGACCTCATGAAACTGCAAGCTTTTGTAAAGTAAAGGACACTGAAAAAATCAGCCTACAGATTAGGAAAGGATCTTCACCAACCTTTCATCTGACAGAGGGTTAATATTCAAAATTTTCAAAGAACTCAAGAAGTTAGACATTAACAGGCATGGGGAGGGGGAAGGCAACAGGGGTTTGTTCTTGTTGTTTTTGTTTCTTTGTTTGTTTTTTTGAGGGGAAACTGGGAAAGGAGAAATTTACATATAAATAAAATATCTAATAAAAAATGGAGTACAGAGCTAAACAGAGAATTCTCAACAGAGGAATCACTAATGGCTTAGTAGAACCTAAAGAAATGTTCAAAGTTTTTAGTCATCAGGTAAATGCAAATCAAGACAACAATGAGGTTCCATCTTATACTCATCAGAATGACTAAGATCAAAAACTCCAGAGATAACACATGCTAGTGAGGATGTGGAGCAAAGGAAACACTTCATTGATGGCAGGAGTGCAGACTTGTACAACCACTTTGGAAATCAATTTGGTGGTTTCTGAGAAAACTGGGAATATTTTTACCTCAAGACCCAGATATACCATTCCTGGGCATAAACCCAAAAATTCTTCTTGTTTTACTTCACATAAAACATATGTCAGGTTCTAAAATACTACAATGTCAACTTTCAATGTTTTCTTCGAATATAGAATGCTACTTTTTCCAAAACATCGGCCCATCAGCGTCTACTAATTTTCAATGCATGAAAAATGTAGGATGTTTCAGGTTTGTGGCTCATTCTCCATGTAACAGTCAGGTTATATTGTTTAAAAATGCTACTCTGGCCATTATTCCTTTACTAAAATCCTTCTTCCTTTGATTTCCTACCACTATCATAATAATGCATACACCAACCACATATCACACTAAGTGTTCAATCTTGAAAACACAAGCTATTCCTCCAGTCTTCTCGTGTGTTGTCCCTTCATGTTTCTTCCAATCTCCTTTCCCGTGTTCACAACTAACCATCTCCCAGTACTACTTATCTTTTCAATCTTTGCATGAGCCACTACATTCCTTGATATAGTATCTCAAATATTGCCTTCCCAGGAAGGAGTTAATTCTGATTCCTCTTTGTTTTTCATGCTGTAAATTCTTGCAAAAATATTTTCTTCTTTCAGCTCCAGAACTGCAGCTAATGCCTCCATCTCTGTGAGTTCATATGTGAATCAATCCTGTTGAATTAGTAAGCCTTGTTTTCTTGCTGTCCTCCATCTGCTCTGGTTCTATACTCTTTTGCCTCTTCTTCTTCAGGGTTACCTGAATCCCAAGGGTAGGTATTTGATAGAGACACTCTATTTCTGAGTGTCCCAATCTCTTTCATTCCATGCATCCTATCTGACCATAAGTCTCTGATTTGTTCCCAACTGCTGAAGGTGTGAGCTTCTCTTTTTTGAAGATGGCTGAGCAACTTGCTGATCTATGAGTATAGCAGAACACCATTAGAAATAATTTCATGGCTAAGTATTTTAGGACTTAATTTGTTTATTTTTGGAATGGTAGTATTTGGTCTTACCTTTTTTTAAAAAAAAAAAAAATTAGGTATTTTCTTTATTTACATGTACATTTCCCCTTTCCCAG
Organism: Montemys delectorum; assembly: GCA_019843815.1. Classification (NCBI taxonomy): domain Eukaryota; kingdom Metazoa; phylum Chordata; class Mammalia; order Rodentia; family Muridae; genus Montemys; species Montemys delectorum. Next base: position 7,864 of record JADRCD010167346.1, read on the forward strand.
GTTTCCCTTCAAAACAAACAAACAAACAAACAAACAAACAAAAACAAGAACAAACCCCTTTTGCCTCCCCCTTCCCCATGCCTGTCACCCCACCCTCTCCCACTTATTGGCCCTGGCATTCCCCTACACTGGGGCACAAAACCTTCACAAGGCCGAGGTCCTTTACTCCTATTGATGATCGAATTTGCAATCCTCTACTATATACCTGCTGCCAGTACATTCAATCCCACCCTGTATAGTCCTTGATTGGTGGTTGGATCCCTGGGAGCTCTGAGGGTACTAGTTAGTAATTGTTGTTCGTCCTAAGGGGCTGCAAACCCTTCAGCTCCATAGAACCTTTCTCTAACTCCTTCATTGGGGACCGTGTACTCAGTTCAATGGATGGCTGTGAGCCTCTACATCTGTATTAGTCAGGTATTGTCAGAGCCTCTTAGGAGATAGCTATATGCTTGTCCTTCCTTCCGTCTCTGCTCCATAGTTAATCTCTGCCACTCCTTCTGTGGGTGTTTGATTCCTCTTTTTAAGAAGGAATGAAATGTCTACCTTTTAGTCTTCCTTCTTCTTAAGTTTCTTGTGGTTTGTGGGTCGTTCTTCCTGTATTCCAAACTTCTGGGCTAATAATCACTTATCAAAGAATGCATACCATGTGTGATCTTTTGTGATTGGGTTACCTCACTCAGGATGATGCTCTCCAGATCCATCCATTTCCCTAAGAATTTCATAAATTCATTGTTTTTAAGAGCTGAGTAGTACTCCATTGTGTAGAAGTACCACACTTTCTGTATCCATTCCTCTGTTGAGGGACATCTGGGTTGTATCCAGTTTCTGGCTATTATAAATAAGGCTGCTATGAACATGGTGGAGCATGTGTCCTTATTCCCGGACTATCCAGTATCAAGTTTGTGATCACTCAATCAGTGCCAGGTATGGCTTTTATGTTGTAGAATGGGCCATAAGTCAAATCAGATATTGGATTGTTACTTACAGAAGCTTTGTGCCACCATTGCACTAGCCTATCTTGTAGGCAAGGCACAATTGTAGATCAAAGGGGCCGGGTTGGTGTTTATATTTCTCTTTTGGTAGCATACAGAGTACCTCCCTGTAATAAGATGCTACAACATAAAGAGAAAGGCTGTACTTCATATTCAATGAGTTCCATAAGTGTAGTCTTCAATGATAGAGCCTTTCTATCAGTTTCTGGAGAGCAACCTATAGTCTTGACAACAGCCTGGGTTGTTTGGGGATTCCCCTGGGACCCTTTTGGCAAACAACTCAATAGAACAACCAATCCCAGCACAGAAAGCTTCATTTTCATGACAAGAAATATTCAACTGAAGCTCCATCTCCTCAGTTATTTGGCAATGTTATTTATCCCACCTTCATATATATAGAGCCATTTATGAAGATTCTACAGTATTAGGTTTTCATCTACCCCTCAAATAGCCCTTAATTCCTGCTGTCTCACCTCATATTCCCTCCCTCATCTCCCTCTCTCTTCTGTCTTTCCATCTGATCATCACATTCTCCCCATCCATTCATAACTTTCTAATGTATTTCTCTTTCCTAAGGAGACTTATCTGTGTTCTCTTCCCCCTGCCAGTCACTTACTCTATACCTAACCTCTGAAGTTCTACAGACTGTAGCTTGTTTATCATTGATGTAACAGCTAACATCCACATATAACTAAATACATTCCACATTTGTCTTTCTGGGTACATCAATCTGGATCACTTCTTCTATTTCCATCTATTCATCTACAAATTTAATTTTTAAAACCTGAGTAAAATTTCATTCTGTAAACATTTTCTTTTTTTGTTGTTTTTGTTTTGTTTTGTTTTGTTTTGTTTTTTCGAGACAGGGTTTCTCTGTGTAGCCCTGGCTGTCCTGGAACTCACTCTGTAGACCAGGCTGGCCTTGAACTCAGAAATCCACCTTTCTCTGCCTCCCAAGTGCTGGGATTAAAGGCGTGTGCCACTACCGCCCGAAACATTTTCTTTATTCATTAATCTGTTGATGTCCATCTGGGTTGTTTCCAGTTTATGGTTAGTATGAATAGAGCAGAAATTGACATGGTTGAGCAAGTACCTCAGTGGTAAAATGAGGTAACCTATGTGCATACACAAAAGAATCATATAGTTGGATCCTGAAGTAGAGCTATTCTCCACTTCCAGAGGAACCGCCACATGGATTTCCATAGTGTCTGTGTAAGTTTACAGTCTCACCAAGAATGGATGACTGTTCCCTTTACTCTTTATCCTTACCATAATGAGCTGTTTCTTTTTTTTGTCTGGTATTCTATTATAGCAGAACAGACACTGCACAACTTTAAGCTAGGTGCAACTTGAAAGTGATGGAGGTAGCTGACTTCTCCTATGTAGAGTAGTTGTAAGGGAGAGAGGAGGAAACTGGCAGAATTTCTTTGACCATATTATACCATACTTCTTCTGTCTTTGTGGTCAGGAAAATGATCTATAAACTTGATATAATAAGTATATGTTGAAGGTAGAGAACAGAAAGAAGGACTTTCTTCTGATGCTGTCTTATCACTGTAGGTTCTGATCCTCTAAGGAAAAAAAAAAAGCTCTCATGTAAATGCCACAACATTTTGCTGAAGAGACATGGACTTCAAGGCACTGATTTCACAGAGTTGGTCCAAGCTCCAAACATTTTTCTTCCTAGTCTCAGTAGAATGACAAGAATATGCAATCCCTGGTTTAAGAAACTCAAAATGTAGTTTAGGAAAACATGAAATTGTATTTTTACTCTAGAATTTTCCCTTTCATCTTTCAAGACCATGTAATTAAATGAAAACTGAGTAAGTGTGGGTCAGATTCCACTCCTTCTACACAATCCATCATACCTATTAACACCAGAGGAATTTAGCTTGTAAGGGAGTAAATATAGGTGAAGAAAGGAATGAGTTGTGCTTCTCTGAGGCCAAAGGTAAAGGACCATTACTTCAGAGTTAAAAGCCAATGACTGTGAGGCATTTCTTTTCTTTTATTAGATATTTTCTTTATTTACATGTAAATTTCTCCTTTCCCAGTTTCCCCTACAAAAAACAAACAAACAAACAAAAACAACAAGAACAAACCCCTGTTGCCTCCTCCCTCCCCATGCCTGTCATCCTACCCTCTCCCACTTATTGGCCCTGGCATTCCCCTACACTGGGGCACAAAACCTAGTACCCTCAGAGCTCCCAGGGACCCAACCACCAACCAAAGACTATACATCGTGGGACTGAATGTTCTGGCAGCATGTGTATAGTAGAGGATTGCAAATTCGATCATCAATAGGAGGAGAGACATTTCTTTTCTTTGAGTGTTCCCTGAACTGAATGGCTGTCAGAAGATGCAGTCCAGTCTCACATCTTCCAGTGTGTTGCTGATACACCCAGCACAGTGAATTATATATAAATCCTTTCCTAGATGTGTTCACATGATTTTCTTAACATCAGTTCAACATATCAACACTCTAATCAGAGGCTTGTTAGGCAGCTGTGTAGATAGAGTACCTGCCATTCAAGCATGATGATGTGACTTTGTATCCACAGCACCCCACAAAATAATATGTATGATATGGTGGTACTCCTCTCTAAGCTGAGCACTAGAAGTCAGAGACAGGAGGATCCCTAAATCCTGCTTTACATCTAGTTTATCCAAGAGTAATAGGCTCTGTCTCAAATTTAAGAGAGGACAGAATAAAAGTAGACATCAATGTTGATCTCTGCATGCAATATACATGATCATCCACATGCATACATATACAATTTACACACACATAAACACTACATACATGCAAATATGCACATACAAAAATTCCATCAGAACAATTACACCCTGTCCCTATTGCCTGCAACCCTTACTAACCATATTAACCCAATATATTATCATCAATGTTAACATCTTCTTATAACCAAACTTTCATTCTTAAGCGTATTTCCCCACTTCCTTGTTGTACCTCTGTTTTCCATCAATTAAGACATTTCCTTGCTTATTTCTTCTAGAAATCTTTCTTTAGTTCATGTGCTTTTTCTACTTACTATAATAACAAGAGCATCCTCAAAATCTCATCATCCATTCATACAGTAGCAACATAGATATCTATCCAGACAAAGGCTTGTCAAGGTAAAAATACCAATATTTTGGACCAACATAATTGTCTTGGTGAGATGGTGCTCTGTGTAGTGCAACATCTTCAGTAATATCTGTAGCATCTATCCACTTAATGCTAGCAGCATACCCAATGACGACAACTGAAAATGTTTCCAAATAAATAAAAATAGACCCTTGTTAAGAATCATTGCTTTGAAACACATATATCAGATTCTCACCTAAGATAAGGCTGAATAAAGCTGCCAAGGTATCTTATTGTGCAGAGAAAAATTAAAAGGCTCAGGGTCACTCGCAACATAGCCCTGCAAGCTGCTAATTGTAGTTTTTCAGAATACTCTTGAATCACTGCCCACCTATATTAACATGTGTCTTTTTAAAATTCTCTATATCCTCAGTGTCTAACATTCTGTATGACACTTAAAACACTGCTAAATGTTCTAAAGGGAACATAGGTGAATCATCAATCTTCATGCAATTCCAAAATTCACTTTATTCCACATTTCAAAGGTTCTCCATGTGCAGTCATTGTGTGGACGCACTAGGTAAGGATGTCCTATTTCTGGATGGCACACCTAATATCATGGACACTATTGAAATGTGGGTTTTTTCATGAAAATAAACTTCTGATAAATGCAAAAAGGTGTTCTGAAAATATTTCTAATTTGTAAAAAGTAACTGGAAAAGGTAAGGGGTAGAGTTGTCATGTAATAAGGACACAGAAGACAGCATCTTTTAGGGGACTTGTGTAATTCATGCTCTATATGTTGTTCATTTCATAAGAGTAGGATTATCTCTCACAGACAGTCAAGGAAACAGATTTCAGAGACTTGCCCCAGTGAGTTAGAATCAAGTACCTTTGTCCTGAAGGAGTACATACATTAAGTGTTGCTTCTCTTGCTCCATTTTTCTTTTCTTCCTTCCATGGTCTTGGTGAGCAAGAAATCGTCCTTAAACACAGGTTCTTTGAAGAAATGAAAAGGGGCCTGCCTGGTTAACAGAAGCTCTTGGTTTGATTTGATTTGCCCTATTCTTCCAGCCTATTGTTCCGTGGGAGAAAGAAGATATTGCCTTCTGGATAATTTCCATGTATTGTTACAATCACACCATTAGAAATTTTATTGTTGTTGTTGTTGTTGCTTTGTTTTTTGTTTTTTGTTTTTGTTTTTGTTTTTGTTTTTGTTTTTTTGAGACAGGGTTTCTCTGTGTAGCCTTGGCTGTCCTGGAACTCACTCTGTAGACCAAGCTGGCCTCGAACTCAGAAATTCGCCTGCCTCTGCCTCCCAAGTGCTGGGATTAAAGGCATGAGCCACCACTGAAACTCCAACTTCCAAAGACCAAGACAGAAATGTATACAGACATTTAAACATAGATTTAATTTTATCAACAGAAAGAGGAGGAGGATAAAGAAGGGAATACAAGCAATGGAAGTGTTAGGAAGAGGTTGCACAAATAAATGGTGGGAAAGGATCCAGTATTGGATGCAGAATGCAGAGGAACATGTATATTTCCATCATATATGTTGTTTTGAAATCTTCACCTTCTGTAGTCTGGATCTGGAATGACTTCTCTGTCTTAAATTCTTGGTTCTTTTGTGACGCCATTGATAAATGGTAGTCTATTAGAATATGTGGGCGTTCTGGGGGTATTATCTTAAAGTGGAGAGTGTGAATCATCTGCCTCTTCTCTCTCTTGGCTCCCAATCACAAAAGGAAGAGTTTTGTCTGGCATACACTTACCATCGATGGTCATTCTTGCCACAGACCCAAAAGCAAATGTGCCATTTATGTATTAACTTGGAAAAGTTTGATCTGAAAATAAATACTTTTTCTATTAAAAAAAATTAAAGTACAATTATAACATTTTCCTCTTCCATTTCCTCTACTGAGCTCCCTTTCTCCATCTCAAATTAACTTTAAGCTGGTTAATTTGGATATTTGTTGCAGTGATTTAGAGATAGTTAATCCATGAACAAATAGAATCCTTGCAGGACTGGCAGGCTGTTAATACAACATTCATAGAATGATACTGGTAGAAGCCAAATGATATGAAATAAGAGAAGAAGAATCAGACACCATCTCACTCACTAGTCAATTATTACACGAGGAAATTGAGGCTTAGGAAAGGAAAACAACACTCTAACACTCAAGGACATGTGAGAATGAATGGTCCACATACTCTGAGTGACTACTTCATGCTCTTTACCTGTCTGTCTAGTATCTCTGGTCATCTCATGAGCTCCATTGCATAAATAACCACTGGAAGTCACAACTTTTTAGTCAAAGGAAAAAGATTTATACAATCTGAAGAGAAACCAGCTTATTAGTCACAACTTTTTAAATGTAAACCTTTTTTGAGAATTTTATAGGTAAGTACTGTATAGACATCATTTCTAACCCTGTATTTCCCACTTCCAATGACTTTCATGTTCCCTTCCAGTCTAAAATATAACCTTTTTTTATTTAATTATTGACACATACCCATACCCATGCATGCACACACGCACACACACACACACACACACACACACACACACACACACACCAAACACACAACACAATACACATACACACTACAAAGTTCATTTAATGTTACCCAAACATATATATGTTTGGGGCTGACATTTTGGTAATGAATAACTATTAGAGAGCTCCTCCCAGGAAAAACTGATTCTTCTCTCAGTAGCCACTGACTACCTATAGTTCTGTTTCTAAGTGTGGGGACTTGTAAATTTTTCACCATCCACAATCCACCTGAAGATGTCATTGTTCAGGTATTGTTTAGCCAAGTACATTATTGATGTTTCATGTATACATTGTTCCTGTACTGCCTAGAAAACACATGTTTTTAAGCAGGCATCCTGGTCATCTGACTCTTACAGTTTTTCAATCTCCTTTTCAATGAATCCTCCTGGTCTTTAGGTGTAGGTGTTATATGGTAGATTTATCAATTAGTGTTGGTATCCCTAGAGTCAAGAAGCCATAAAATTTACTAGACACAGGGTGTACTGCCTGGTTTTGTGTGTCAACTTGACACAGGCTGGAGTTATCACAGAGAAGGGAGTTTCAGTTGGGGAAGTGCCTCCATGAGACCCAGCTGTGGGGCATTTTCTCAATTAGTGATCAAAGGGGTAGGGCCCCTTGTATGTGGTGCCATCCCTGGGCTGGAAGTCTTGGGTTCTATAAGAGAGCAAGCTGAGCAAGCCAGGGAAAGCAAGCCAGTAAGAAACATCCCTCCATGGCCTCTGCATCAGCTCCTGCTTCCTGACCTGCTTGAGTTCCAGTCCTGACTTCCTTGGTGATAAACAGCAATATGAAAGTAAGCCAAATAAACCCTTTCCTCCCCAACTTGCTTCTTGGTCATGATGTTTATGCAGGAATAAGAAACCCTGACTAAGACACAGGGGAACACAGAATTTTGGCCACTCTTCTATATGTAAGTAGTGGAGAAAAGGGTTTGCACTTCATTTATTCATGCACTAATTTTTGAAATAAGCTGCACCATATAAAGTCTCCTAAAAATGATGCAATTAAGCCTGGAGAATTTGAGGAAGGACAACCTCATGTAGCTGTAATTATAATGGTAAAACATCTTGGTAACACACTGACTTACTAGTGCAGTAATTAGTATTGGTGCAATGCATACTGATCAGACCATAAAACAAATAATGCAATGTAAAAATCCTGAAAAGGGGTCATAATTTTCAAATGAACGGTCTTTGGATATTTTGCTTATTGCAACACCCATTTAGACTGAATTGTTTCAGGGATTCCACATAGGAAGATCTGTCACCCTTACCAGTATAGAATGTTAGAATTTCAACTTCTGATAAATTACAGAATTACTATATGAATCCTAGAAAATTAGAGCTAAAATTAACTCTTCTAGGCACTTATTAAGCAAATGCTAAAGAGTGAGTGAACATTTACTGAATAATCTTAGCTTCTGAAACAGTCTTGGTCAATAAGCTGATATTAAAACACACAAAATGGATTCAGCCATTCCAGTATAGTCATACTTGAAAACACCATGTTATACACCATACATATACACAATTTATATGTCAATAAATTTGTACCTTGTACCAGATGGGAAGAAAGGGAAGAAAAGCAAGATAGCCAACAAGATAGCCAAGACAAAGACTTTAGTGATCCTACTTTGAGGAGGGTTCCTTTCAGAGTGCATTGTAAAGATAGTTGATGCTGCTCAGTAATATGTGACCACTTTTTTGTCTTTTCTTATTTTGATATCTAAGAAGATGGGAAATCTTGAAGTCACAGTACTGTCCCATTATTGCTTCAGATGAGAAATTCAGTATAGCATAGTGTCCTGGGCCATGGCCCAGATGCAGAGATAACTAATACTCTGGTTTCTCTTTGTAGTTAGAAAGGATACAAAGGTTACTTATAGTTATACTTGAAGTGTGGGGATCAACCCAGGATTTGAGAGTATGACTAGAAGCAGTACCTCCCACTCACATTGATAAACACCAAAGAAAGGCACATAACTATCTCCCAAAGCTGAAGGTATGGAATGATGGCATGGCACCAGACTGCAGGCACTTCTCGTGGTTTACCACATTTGTCATTTTTTTCTTCCTTGAAGACAGTCATAGGAAGAGGACCCTATTCTCATCCTCTTCAACTCATTTGTAAAGGAACAATGTTTTGCCAGGGCTACACAGATAGTAATACAACAAACCAGAACTGACCCCACTTGCTTAGTTTAAAAGGATAGTATTCACACTGTGACTGCCTTGTGGATGGGGTAATAGGGAGTCTAATATCTGACTTGTTGATGGCTAAAAGGCTGCATTAAAGGATGCTTGGTTAAGAATATTTTAAGAAGGAATGAAATGTCCACATTTTGGTCTTCCTTCTTCTTAAGTTTCTTGTGGTTTGTGGGTCATTCTTCCTATATTCCAGACTTCTGGGCTAATAACCACTTATAAGTGGGAGAGGGTGGGGTGGCAGGCATGGGGAGGGGGGAAGCAAAAGAAGTTTGTTCTTGTTGTTTTTGTTTGTTTGTTTGTTTGTTTTTTGGAGGGGAACCTGGGAAAGGGAAAATTTACATGTAAATAAAGAAATTATCTAAAAAAAAAAGAATATTTTAGATGACAGATGAGATTTATGGGTCAGTTGAAATAAATATCAGTCTTTAAAACAGAAATCAGTCAGGAACATAGTGGATTAATGATACAACTAATCTGTAAGTACTACAACCAGAGAAGCCAACTTCCACTTTGCTACGGCCTGGATGGCTCAGAACTTGAAGCTGAACAGCCCAGAGACCTAAGGTAGACTCAAACATGGCAGACAACAACAACAACAAATGTCTGTGAAATGATTCCTATTCCTATTCTGCTATATACATAGATCAGTGCCTAGCCCAATTGTTATCAGAATAGCTTTCCTCTCCCAGCTGATGGAAATCAATGCAGAGTCTCAGCCAAATGGTAGATGGAGTCCAAGGAACTGCTCAGAAAATGAAAACTATAGGAGCTAGAGGTGTCAAGGACACCACAAGAACATGGCCTACAGAATCAACTAAGCAGGGCACATAGGTGCTCACAGAGACTGAAGCTGCAATGAAGGATCTTACATGGGTCTGTATCATGTTTTCTAAATACATATTGTGTTTGTTTTGCTTGTGGAATTTTGTGGTACTGCTAACAATGGGTATCTCTGACACTTCTGCCTGCTCTTGGGACCCTTTTCCTCCTACTGGGTTGCTTTGTTCAGCCTGGATATAAGAGCTTATGCCTAGTGTAATACTGTGATTGGTTGATATCCTTGAAGAAAACTGCTCCTTTCTGAAGGGAAAAAGAAAAGTGGATCTGGAGAAGAGAGGAGGTATGGATATTGAGAGGAGTGGGGAAAAGAGAGTCTGTGGTTGGGGTATATTATATGAAAGGAGAATAAATGAAAAGAAAAAATAACCTTCAAGCATATGTATTGATGTGGGCAGAATGATGATGGGAGTATTCACTTGGCTTTAGTACATTCTTTTAGTATGCTCCTGGAACATTTGTTCTAAAAACAATGCTATCTCCTACTCAGAAAAATATCTTCTACTTGGTATTCAACAGACACAGATTATTTTCAAACATTATTCTTAATAATATTAAATACTTCCTAGTCTCAATATAAAATTGATGCAAAATGATTTGAGAGCCAACATGCAAACCTTCTTCTGAGGATTCTTACTGTATTGTCTCATCTGTTATACCTCCCATGCCCCTCTATATCTTCATGGAAATCTATATCTGATCAGCTTCACCCTTTGACTGTCTACCTCTTAAGAGGACCAGAGGACAAATCTATCTATTTTTAATTTCTCAGCATCTATACCTAAGTCTAATGCCTGCCAGAATGCTTATGAAACAATAAAAAAATAAATGGATAAACTTGAAAATTCTTTATCCTTCTTTTTCCTTCTTTACTGTCAACACAGATATGCAGCCTTGATCTCACACAGATTTACAAAGAAGATATGGACATCATGATTCAGTTGGGAAATTATTGGAAGACACTTTTTATAACTCTTACCATAATTAATGTGACAAGAAATAATAATTGACTTAGTAATGTAATCAAATCAGAATGTATTTGATTTGATCTGTCAAGTTGTTATTCATATCTCTAATCCTTCTAGTCAGAGCTTTCAACACTTAATTATTTCTGAAAGCAAGGAAGGAAGTCACATGTAATGTCAGACTTGGACAGAAAAAAATGAAGAATCATTGAACGCCTGATCCATTCTATAAGGCTGAGGAGGTGGAAGGTGTGTCATTCTTCTTCTACACATGTTCTATGGTTGCTAATTATGTTTTCTTAGTGGTGGAGGGCATACGTCCAGTTCCTTAATACTATAGTCTCTTGAATATTTAATGTCATTTGCATAGCATTCTATGAGTAACCCCCATACACACACAGAAACCAAATCAAACAAACAAAAACAAAACAAAACAAAACAAAAAACAAAATCCACTTGTCTCCAAATGAGTTTTTTTTTTTAACATGATTCTGTTCAAAATCTCTAGCATTAGATATTTGGGAAGATAAAGCCAGTTCTTTTCATTTTTGTACTTCCAGAAGCAAGATTATACCTAACATGAATATACTTTGTAAAAAATTGGAATAAGCAAGGAAATAATTGGACTTTTTCTGAAATTCTATTTTTCTTTAAAATAAAGAAGAAGATTATGTTGGAAATTTGGGGTGTTTGAAACAGTATGGATGTTGATTATAACAGGTACTATGTGAGTATATACATGAGAAAAGTTCAGAAGTTCAGAAAATTCTTTTTGGGTAAAGGTGCTTGCTAAAAAGACTTGGAATCCCAGAACCAACTGTTGTAGCACTACTTTGTAATTGCAGCACTTCTATTGGGAGATAGAAGACAAAGATGAGGATTCCACAAAGTTCATAGGCCAACTAGCCTATTGCACACAGCATCAACTAGACATTCTCTAAAATAAGGTAGATGGTAAGGACTGATGTCCAAGTTTGTCTAAAAGGGGTATTGCCATTCTATTACATTATTATTTCATTTAAACTCTTGATTTTGCTCTTGTTTACCTTCTGGAACTTTCTACCATATTGTGGAAGATATAATACTTGAAGTATAGAATGTGTAGAAATCTAGCTGGAACTCACTTGGAAGCATAATTTCTACTGGCTAGCTTTCATAGAAGATGTGGTATACTCTATCAGAGAGGGGAAAAGTAATCTCAATCTTAGGTTGGCATTAATCCTGCCAGCTGTAATAACTAAATAACTAACGAGATGTGCTGATGGGTATAATCATATGAGAAATGTTATAGGTGTATCCAACAATATCCTGGATTGATTTAAGGTCTGCTGCGCACAGTGAAACATAAACCTTGCAAATTTATTGGATCCAAAACCCTCTGGCTAGCCAGGGTACAGGAGAACCCAGTACTACTCTGCTAAATGGACATACTATTAAATTGAATCTTAATGACGTGTAATAATAACATAGAGTGTATATCTCTCAAACTTCACTAGAGAATCTTCTTTATGTAGTTGATAATGATTAACATAGAAAATGCACAGATAGTCAAGGTGCACAGAATAAAATACCTCAGAATATTAAGCTTTAAACAGGATATCTACACCATATGCCCCCTTCCAATGATCACAGTAGATGGTGGTGTGGAAATACTATAAGAGACGTAACTGGTAGGTGTATAGGAAACTGTTTTCCAAACAAAACATACACAATACCTACATGAGCTAAAGACAGATGAAATCCCAATATGGAGAAGCGTGGTGAGCTCAAAGTCCTACTTGTAGATGAGGATCTAATGGGCACTTGAAAGATGGCACAGAAGAGTCAGCTTTCTTTAAGGATACAACCTCTTAGGACATCTACACTCAAGTAGAAAGGCCACACATCTAAAACAATACAGACATTAGAAGCTGTACTTGATGGGCTTAAAAAAATTAAAAGAGGGTACAAACCTAGATGCTGTACTAGTTAGTAAAGTCATTTTGGAAAGGGGAAACTCAGTTAAAACTGCTTCCATCAGATTGGAATGTAGGTGAGTCGGGCCCTTTTCCTGATTAATAATTGATGGGGAAGAGCATAGCCCACTATGGATAGTGCCAACACTTGGCAAGAGTAGTAGGTAAGATCCACCTGAGCAAGACAGTGGCCACTATTCCTCCATGGTCTTTGCTTTAGTTCCTGCCTGAGTTCCTGTGCTGCCTTCACTTCATGATGGACCTTAAGAAGTAAGCTGAAGTAAACTCTTTTCTTCCCAAGTTGCTTTATGTCATGGTGCTTATCACAGTAAATGATTGAAATACACTGTACAAAAATACTCTAATAAATTAAAAAAATAAAATAAAATATTTTGTTGGAGAAGGAAATAAAAGCCATCTAACTTTCCAGTTGTACAGAGTTTTGCTGTTATTGTTCAAGAAAAGGTTTTTGGTAAATGTGCAGAAAGTGAAGCACTCAAGCCTAAACACTGGATGTTTTTCACCAAACCCTGAAAGAGGAGGTGGAAAAATTGTAAAAACCAGATGATGGATGACACCAAGAAACAGTGTCTACCAGATACAACAAGACTGATTTACATATGAACTCACAGAGACTGAAAGAATGCACAAGCTTATATACATTCAAGCCAGACAGGGGTCCCAAAGTGGGAGGAAAAAGTGGATGAGCTTCCATCTCTAAGCCTGAAACTATCTTCTATTAATAACTGCTTTCAAAGGAAAAATTAGCTTTTTTCCAATGGAAACTCATTGACGCATATTAACTATATTTATAGGAAGGTTCCATTTCTGGCAATAGTAGCCAAAACAAAATAAACTCAGTGGTATTTTTGTATATTTTTAAATCTCATATTGACTTGTCTTGGCATTTAAAAAAACTTTATTAGTTGTAGCTGCTAGTGTCTCTCAGTTTATATGGCGAATCCACCAGGATTTGCTATCAGAGGATTTAGATTTAATAAGGCTTACAAGATCAGGATTCTAGTTGATGTGCTCAGTGATTGAGTTACCATTGTTTCTGAACTAAATTTGTGTGGCTTTATCCTTCATACAGTGGCTCGACTGGGTTCCAGAGAGAAAGGTACTGCAGCAAAGTATGGGTTTGCCTGGTGTGTACCATAAAAGGTTGTGGGAGTTTTGAAGCATGCGGCTGATGTGGTAATGACCTGCCAGTGGGAATGGGTAGAGAGGCATGTTGGGAGTACTGGGCCAGAGTCTCCACGAAATAAGAACAGGCTGGCCAGCCATGCACGGGCAGGTAATGGCCAGTCTACCAGAATAGAGAATAGCTGAGTGTAGCGTGGGAATTTGCCATTTCTTTTGTAATAAACAAGAGGACAAATAAGTCACATCCAAAATGAGTAACAACTTTGAAGGAATGGAGTGAAACAAGGTTTGCAAATCCTTTTGCAGTAGAGTTCTCCACTCTGTTGTGACTATATAGCCTGTTAGCCACATAAGGAATGAATACATCAATTGAAGCTCTCATTTGTGTTTCTTGAAGCTATTGCAAACAAAACTACTATGTTCTCCTTTGGTGCATTCTTCCCTCCTAAATCCCAGTCACCTTTTCTCCTGGGTGAGCTGAAACAACATATCCCTCCAGCTAGCCACTTCAATCACGTTAGAGTTGAGTTGAGTTTTACATGAGAAAAAGAGACTGAGTACTTCCTAAGGTTTGTTCATGATGGTGATTGGTAAAGTTGTTTACCATCTATTCCCTGTTTTCTATCCAGTCACCCTGGATAATTTTAGATCCCCAGACTTTTGAAGCTAGCATGCTTTTCTCTGAAGAGCCTCAGGAGGAGAATTAATGAGTCACCTGTGGACCAAGTTTACAGATCCAGATCCAGTGTTCTTCAATTTCTGCATTGCTGAGGTCATGGCAGGTGCTGATGTCCATGTGGACCTTTTGTGGGACTGGATCCCTGAGAGATGGTGATGAGGAGGTTGAAGTTTATGGAGAGTAAAAATGTATTCTGTTAACCTGTAGTGAAACAAATACTTAGAGTGTGAGATAGATATCTGATGGCAGTTCACTGAGATTTGAGGATTCTTTGTTACTTAGTTACATGCAACAGGAGGTAGGCAGCCAAACAAATTCAATGAGGGGCTTGAGAGATGGAGAGATGGCACACTGATTAAGAGCAATTGTTGCTTTTGCAAAGGCCTGTACTCTAGTTCCAAGCACTCACATTACAGACTCATGATTGATTGCCTGTAACTCTATTGCAAGCCAATCAGAAATTCTCTTTTGGCTTCCATGGGCAAGTGCTGTATGTGTGCTCTCAGGAGTGTACACACACATACACACACACACACACACACACACACACACACACACACACACTGAGGAAAGAAAAACACAGAGAGAAAACAAAAATTAAACCTTTTTATAAAAAGGAAAAGTTTAATGAATTCTACTAATGTTCTTCCAGAGACCTATCTAATAAGGACAATCTGAGATTGAATTTGTTTGTTTTGGAATTAAACTTGCCTACCTTTGTGTTGAACGGATGCTTCTAATTCTTTAATTCCACTTTTATCATTTTTATGAAGAAAAGGAATTATTTAACTCCTGCTTTTCTATTTCTCATTGAACCTGTTATTACAAATAACTCATCTGTACCATAAAGTTTGCTAGGAAAATCTCATTGAGTTATAGTTCTGGTCCCCTCTTCCATAAGAATACACAGAAGATTCAGATTTGAAAGCCAGAACCAACAATGTTTAAGAATGGTGATGGGCTGGAATATAGCTCCATGGTAGAGCACTTACTGCCATGCTCAAGGCCCTGGAGTTCTATGCCAAGCATGTTAAGGAGGAGGAGGAGGGAATGGGAAAAGGAGGTATTTCTTAGGTAAAGAAAAAAATTATTCATGCAAAACTCATTGACCAAAACATCTTTTATCCAAACTGAATTCCTGTCAGGAAGATCATGTATAGTGTACAAAAGGTAGAGATATCCTTCCTAACTATGAAAGGGACAGAAGTAAGTGAGGATCTAATAAGCTCTTGCTTTGTGTTACTTTGCCTCACTCCTTGGTCAGTTCAGTTAACAGATATTCCAAGCAAGAAGAGAGCTCTTATTCTTTCCTCCTTTTTAGTTCTTTACTTATCAAATGTAAATTTTCAGTAATAAAAATCATTTAGTTGGTCTACACATTCTGTTCTCCATTTCCATACTGAAAAATACTGACCTAAAAAAAAAGAAAGGAAAAGAATTTACAAGAATATGAACAAATGACAGATGTTTTTGCATAGCAAGTTTTCTTAACAATGAAAATGCTTAAGTCACATTTGTTAACTGTTTTTAATTTGCGAAGCTCCCCTTTTCTTGAAAAATTGTTTCCTTCCTCCTTTTTTTCTTTATACTCTACACGCAGGGTCAGAACAACACAATTCAATTTTCTCATCCTTTGTATTCTATTACATTATTCAGATTCCATGCTATATGGCATGTCCCATGTTCTCAATTTTGTTTCTGAAGTTAGGACCATCAAACCATGGAGTACACAGCCTGGTGTTTCACTGATTCTCTTCTAGTAACTGAATGAATGATACAATCAAAGCCTGTAAGTTCCAAGTACCCATTTCCACAGAACAAGAGCAATGACAATACTGTCTTTACACTCTCAATAATAATCTTCCTGATTGCCACAATATAGGGATATAAAAGACAGTTGATGCACATGGGGTTTGGAGTGATGTTACACAGTTTTTAGATGTACCACGTACAGAATTGTGTTTGGCCTATTGAAGACACGGTTTTCTTGTTAGCAAGATTTTGGTTGATTAAGGCAGACCTCATGTAACAAGAGTTCAACACAGAGAAAACTCTCAGTAAAGGCTCGACACTGAGTTTCATCTGTAAGCTCAGGAGCCTTATGAATACTATCTCAACTCTTAACCGTTCCCCATTTCACCAGCATGGGCACATGCAACCAATGATTTAGATATTAATGTGATCTTTAGTGTCATATCTTCAATCAAACACAGAACTTATTAGTAAGTTTCCCCCATTAACCTAATGAATTCATTTAAAAAGTGTCTCTATCATACAAAAGAAGGCAAATTATTGAGAGGATTTAATCTTAAATCTCGCCTGGAAAATGGAAGGAAAGGGACCTGTGTCAACAGTCCATCACACCTGATTGCCTCAAGCATACAGGTGTACCAAAAATGTCTACAAAAGCACTTTCAACCTTTATGAGAAAGAAAAACAAGTCCCTGCCTCCTGCTCGGAGACTTGGAGTCATAACTGGCGGCATGAATAATTCATCAGCAGTTCCGAAACCCAGATAATGACACTTTTGTTATCTGCTCAAAGGGCAGAAGGGTTGTTCGGCAACAACAAAATTAGTTCCCTAGAAACAAAACTGTCTTTTTCCCCCTTGAACCTTCCTCATCTGAAAATGGCAGATATTTTAGAGCACCAGTCCAACCCAAGAATACAGAGGAGATTTCTGATCAAACAAACAAAAGAAAAGCAATCCAAAGCAAATCATGCAGCAAAACGTAAAGGCTCACTTCCTCCTTGTGGCTACTACAGAGTTATCCAACCATGTTGTACTGTGCGCGTTTTCCCCATGCAAACCTCCATCTCTGAACAAGGCAGAAAACTTTTCGACATGAGGTGGGAACACAGAAGTGACTTCTTCCTAACCTTTAGGGTTACATCTCAGGCACAATCAGGTCTGTGTGACCATGTGGAAAAGGCTGCAGCATTCAAGTACTGAACTCCCCTTCTTGAATGATTAGTTCAAACAGCGAGAGACAAATGTGGACAATACAAAATTGGTCAAGAAGGTGAGTTGGGGTGCCTTCAGAGGTATGCGTCTATGTTTGAATGGAAAGTCCTCAGGAAGCTGTTTTGGGTTCCTCTAAATAGCTTGACTTCTTAAACACAAAATTCTTTTTGCTCTTTTAGCAAAAAGAAGGGGTTGGAAAAGACTTTTGAAAAGTCGGAGGAAGAATTACCCGAATGTTTCCCAGAGCATACGCCTTTGGAAGAAGCGCTTTAGCGTTCAGGAAAGGTCTCTAGCAGCCTGCTACCAGCCCTGTTTGGCCTCTTGTCACAGATGTTACCGATTTTGTAAGATAGCAATTCCCAGCTCCCAAAACAGATTCCAAGTGAGAAAATAGGAAAAGCAATTGGTTGCTATTAGCTACGCATTCTGAAGTAGAAAGAAATGTGGGCAGTGAAGAATTTCTGGCCTGGATTAGAGATTCCATGGTAATCAAACAATTATGAGAAAGAGGATTCGCAGCATCTTGAAACCCAGAAAATAGGTTCAAAACACGGGTGTATCTCTTTCAGACCTTCCCGAGAAAACCAACACACTCTCAGAAGAGTCCTCCTCAGGGCGGACGTTCATCCTTTCTCCTTCTTAGGAATGTGCCATGCTTTCAACCTTACACAGGACTATGGAGGGAGATCAGATCTTAACCTTACACTAGATCTGGGAAGACTAGAGTGGATGGCATCCTCACCTGGCCTTGATAACATTACACAGGTTTTTGAGTTGTAGTTCTGGGGGCTGGGGGCACCATATTTTTCTAAGAACAGCAATTCCATAGGTAATATGTTCTCTCATGTAGCATACATACATGCCCTGATTCTCTGAATATAATTTTCAGCATAGATGTTCATTATCATAATGTCCTTTAGGCTAATTGTTGGGACCTTTAAAAGATGACTTTATTGAAATAAAGTCTATAAAACACAAATTAACCTTTTATAGTGTATAATTTGTCAAATTTTTTGTATATTCACAGACACAACAGAACTTCATGTCCATCAGAAAGCACTATTTATTCCATTCCCAGTAACAAGCACTCCAATTCTGAACTGTAGTCCTGGAAAACCGCTAGTCTCAAGTCTGCTCTCTCTCTCTCTCTCTCTCTCTCTCTCTCTCTCTCTCTCTCTCTCTCTCTCTCTCTCTCCTGTAATTTTATACAGATGAATATAACACATAGGTACTCTAGACTGAGTTTGGATTTTAAAATATATCATGTCACCAGGCAATTCCAAAATTGAACTTCCATTTTCTTTTCTGTGAAATAAATGAAATAGTATTTCCTGGCATAGTTTTAAGGTATACATAAAATAATAATATGTTAAAGAAGATAGCACAGTGCTTGGCACACAGAAGATGCCAAATAAATTGGCTTCATTTCTGAGAATAATTCTGAAGAAACTACCTGAAACCTTCATGCTGAAGGCAGTCCCTACACTTTTCTCCACAACAGGGAAAATGGTGCTGTATGCAAGTTGCAGTTTTCCAGACAAATATCACTCTAAAAACTGTCTGAAGCATTCCCTGCTGGTCGACATCTTCATTTCCCTAAGTTCAGATATTCATGATCAACTGAGGTCCTAAAAAATACTTAAAAAACTAAAATTTCCAGAGTGAAACAACTTATATGTTTTAAACTGTGTGCTATTTTGAGAAAAGTGATGGGAACCCATGGAATCTGATCCACAATGTACACCATATTATTTGTTCTAAGGAGACATGAACAAACTTCAATAATATCATATAGATTACTGGTGACAGAGAAAAAGAAACAAACCACTCAAATATAGTTATTAGGGTTACTTACAGGAACATGGTTAAAATACCCTATTTACCTAAAGGCCCTGCCTCTCCTGGATGATACTTCATAAATGGTATATCACTCCAACTCTCTGCCCAACTTGTGGGCAAATCCACTAAGAAAATCTCTTCCCTCCCAGACACTATTTACTATTTGAAGAATGCTGTGGAAACAGCTTGTGAATCTTAAACTGTTTCTAAAATTGAGCCTCTAGCCTCCTGAACCTTCTTCTTTTCTCAAGGGTGAATGTTTTAATTTGAATGAAATACATGCATATCCTTACATATATTCCTGAATTTGCTTACCATCCTGTTGCTTGCTCAGCAGTCCTTAGTTATGAGTTAAACTGTATCAGGTTCTCACTGCTAGTATAGGAGTCCCATGGTATAAGTACAAACCCACATCATTCACCTTGCTTGATCTTAGCACTCAGAAATGGGGGCATCTTCATCACATAGGCATGGAAGGATTCATATGCTATGGCAGACTCTGAGAATGTGTGAACACATGTACACAATTCCTCATAGAATATTCTAATCAAATCTATTTATTGCTAAAGTTATTATTCTGTTGTACTGTGCCAAATATATAAGGTTTGTATGTGTAAGGAAATCTATATGTTGCATGATTTTGTCCTGTCTATAGTTTTAGGCAGAATCTTGGAGTAGAAGCCATTGAAGAGAGAGAATGTTATATTTGAATAATGCCATAAAAATATGTGAGAAATAGAAGACTTGGAACCTATTCATAATCTAGCTATTGAAGATTTCCATAAATAACTTCTGTAGCACTAACCACTATATATTAATCTACTTTACCTACACTTAGAGAAAATTAAATGTACATATACAAGATCATGTTTCCTCTATGTATGAGTGCTGAGAGTATACAATATGAACAGAGGTGAAGAGAACTCCTGAGGCTTGATACTGTTTGTGGAAGGCAGAGGCAGGTGGATCTCTGAGTTCTAAGCCAGGGCTTCACAAAGAAACTATGTCTCAGAATAAGAAACAAACAACAAAAAAACAAAAAAGAAGAAAGAAAGAAAGAAAGAAAGAAAGAAAGAAAGAAAGAAAGAAAGAAAGAGAAAGAGAGAGAGG
>JADRCD010167352.1:0-12956 GCA_019843815.1 Montemys delectorum
TTTGCAGAGATATCTTGTGTGCAAAGATCTACATGAGCCTGGGCTTGATAAGGGAAAGTAAAGATGTGTAACATTAAAACTCATATCAGCTTTTTAAATAGCTAAACAGCCTCTTACAGGGATAAGAGTTTTAGAAAAAACAAATAGGATAATAAAGGAAGGAGGAAGTCTAATTATAAGACCAGACAGGCAACCTAGACCTTCACCTCCAACCTTCTCTGAATGGCTGGGGACATTTGGAGGTCCAATACTAGTTTATAGGCCAAAGAAGAATGCCCAGTGTCTTCCTCTATCAGTCTCCACTTTATCTCCTTGAGACAAGGTCCCTCCCTGAGCCTGAAGCTTTCTGTTTCTGCTACTCTGACTGGACAGCTAGTTTCCAGGATCTATCTGTCTCCATTCCCAAACCCTGGAGTTATAGGTACACACACTCTTGCTCCATTTTTAAGTGGGTGCTAAGGGTTCAAACTCCTCAAAATACACAAGTTCTCCATTGCTTCCTCCAAACATCCTTAATATATCCTTTTGTTTTCTCCATAGTGTTTATTTCAATCTAATCAAACTTCAATCTAATCAGACTGCGATTGTCTGGATTTTGCTAATTTTGCTAAGTGTTTTGGTTCTGTCTCTTTGGTTTCTCAGACATCTGGCATAGAGTGAGTGCCCGGAGAAACATTGTTCAGTGAAGAAATGCATGAAAAACAGATGTGATTTCTGCTCTTAAGTTACAGGCCACAAGGGCAGACAGTGGTAGCACACACCTTTAATCCCAGCACTTGGGAGGCAGAAACAGGCGGATTTCTGCATTTAAGGCCAGCCTGGTCTTACAGAGTTAGTTCCAGGACAGCCAGGACTACAAAGAGAAACCCTGCCTCGAAGAAAAAAAAAAGTTACAGGCCACAGTGAAAGCCACAACTTTGAGCTTGGCATCTGTCCGAGCCTAGATGGATGTGAAGGTGTTAGGGGCCGCCCTCTAGGAAGGGGCCTAGGTGCAGTAGGAAGATTACCCCTGCCACACTCTATGGACCAGGGTCTGCCTGGCCACTGCTTCCTTAAAGTCTGGATACCTCATCATGTGCCTTATTTGCATGTTCCTTCTGACACGTACTAATAAAGTCTCATTCCAATATTTCCACTTGCATTTAGTTGTGCCTGAAGATTTATTAGAAATAGTGTATCCAGTGAGAAGTCAACTCCCTCTGAGGTCAGCTTGTGAACACGTTGCAGTCAAAAGGACTCTCCTAGGGAGAGCTGTGGGTCAGAAGGTAGGTATTCTACCCTACTTCAATAGCACAGACACCCATCTCAATCTGCCCTGCCCCCAGTAAACTGGCTTCCTATTCAACTTCCCCTTTGCAGAAAAGGTGAGGTCTTCTTATACACCTAATGGTATGTTCAACCTTTACCCTCTAAACAACCAAGAAAACAAGCTATTTTCCCCTCCTAACTAATTATCGGGGCTCGTGAGACTATACTACGGGCTTGGGACAAAGACCCACATTCAATATCATTGACAATTTCCCTTTAATGTCTAAACTTGAGCTTCCTTGAAGAGTAATTCAGTGGCAGCTTACTTCAGAACTGCATTTGGCGAAGTCCAAAACCAGAGACAGAAATGCCCAGAGATGCCCATTGGCATCACATCAACTCTTGTTTCTTCCATTTCCTTACTGTGTCATTTCCAAAGCTACTGGGAAAGAGAGAGGCCCTGTTACAGCATCAAATAAGAGTTCTACCAAGTCAAACCTTTATAAGTTATGTCATCTCCAAAGTTATGTCAGTAAAATAGTGCTCACATTTTAAAAACATAAAATGCCTGATGTGGTTTGGAGTTGAAATGTCTGCTAAAACTTTGAGTGTTAAAGGTTTGTCCCTAGTAGATACTACTTATGTAGGATGATGGGCCTAGTTGGAGAGAGTGGGGTATATGGGGCATACAGAATAGACTGTGTCTTGAAGAATAGACTGTGTCTTGAAGAATAGAGTGCATCTGAGCCCTTCTGCTCTTTCCTCTGAAATGGGCAGTTTTCCCTGCCCTGAGCATCTGTATCAAGCTCTGTGTCACCACAATCCCAAAAACAATGGGGCCAGGTGATGAGGGACAGACTTGTAATGTCGTGAGTCAGAAGAAGTCCTTCCTGCTCCTAAGGTGGTCACCTTAGGTACTGTATCACAGGTCTGGAAAGCTAACACAACCTCATTAACTTTTATGTTGGTTACATAATGAAGTAACAATGTTTTGGTTCTATATGGCTACATAAATACATGATTATTAGTCAAAAATTATTAGTTCAGTACATTAAATCCTATACTTTATCATTTTAAGTCAATTTTTGTGCTGTAATTGCTTTACTAATTTGGTAAAAGCAGTGGGCAAAGGAGTACTATATATCATTTATATATACAGGGAAGTTGGAGAGAAATAAACTACTAATATTTGTAAGCCATTAGCTTATACAGATCTTTACATCCTTTAAAAAAACTATTTTATTCATTAGTGTGTGTGTGTGTGTGTGTGTGTGTGTGTGCACATGTGTCAGTATGTCTGTGTGTGTGTGTGTGTGTGTGTGCGCGCCTGTCTGTGTGTGTGTGCCTATGTCTGTGTGTGTGTATGTGTGTGTGTGCCTATGTCTGTGTGTGTGTATGTGTGTGTGTGTGTCTGTGTCTGTGTGTGTGTATACATGCATGATCTGGGGTGGATTCATGTACATCACAGCAAGTGTGTAGAGATCAGAGAGAAACTTTGTGGAGTTGGTTCATGCTTTCTGCCTTTCCATATATTCTAGGATTAAACTCAGGTCACTGGGCTTATTTGCCAAGTGTCTTATATCAGAAGAGTCATGTCATCATCCACAGGTTCCTACGCCCTGAAATTTAGATCTCTGAAAGATGGCCTTAACTATTCACATATGATAGTGCCATCTCTAGTAGATTGGCTTAAAACTTAGTATACTATAAAATCAATAACTCAGAATTTTAAGTTGTAGTCTATATAAAATATCTATGGGAATATTTCTATCTTACTTAAATTTACCCATGGTGCTCTGCGCTTGCTCACTAAAGACAGCAAGACACTATTCAAGAAGGGCTTCTTTGACAGAGGTTTAGCCCTGGAGGGTAACAGACCAAGCTTAACTCTAAATACAACAAGGATAAGTGGGGGCCAATGTCAAAGCCACACTATGGAGATCTGTGCATGGCGAATTACGGAGAGAAACATCAAGGCTGGCGATTGTTCCCAGCTGAAAGTCACCATCGTTCTTGTTAAAGAGCAGCCAGAGTCACAGGATATGAAGGGTGAAGGAACAAGGCGCTGAGCAGATAAAGAGGGTAACCAGGTCCCAAAGGTGGTCATGCAGCACCTAGTATGAGCCTTGCTGAGACTGGACAGTGGGGCCCAGTGACTGAGCTCAAGGCCAGAGACAGAAAGAAGAACAACAGTAGTCTTGCTGCCTCCCTGTCCTAGCTGACCAACCTTGAACTACATCTGGTTGGTCAATCTATTTTATCTCCATGAACAATATGAATTAAATCTAGCTCTTCCAAAGTCCCCTCAGGTCAAGTTACATTTAGTTCACTGGAAGGTTATTGAGAATTTTTAGATATAGTTGTAATCAATACTCTTGTTTCTGTGTAAGTGACTTTCTTCTCATCTGACATTTTAACAATTCACTCTCTCTGAATAAAGCCTGAAGATGCAAGAAGAAAGAGAAGGCTATCCAGAGACAGGCCTCGTAAACCTGGCTACTCTAGAGGCTGATGCAGGACATCTCAGGCCACCCGGTGACTAGAGGAACAGCTTTAGCATCTCACCTAGACCCTGCCTCCAAATGCAAAGTGAACAAAGGTGAGGCCTGGGGACATAGCTCCACAGTAGAAGTCTGGCCTAACACATGCAACAGACACCTCACATTCAGTCCCTAGTATATTTTAAAAAGGAATGTTGGCTTACTGCTTTCTCCTTTCCACCATAATGCCTGCATAAAGATCCTTCTTGGTCTTCATTTTCTTGGAAGAGGAAAGCTCAGTTGTCAGTGGCCTGACTTTCTTTGTACCTGGGCATTGCTCCAGGGGGCTTGTTACTTCCCCATCAGACACTGCCTACAATTTACTGGTGGCAGAGCTATGAGATGCAGATGACAAGAGAGCCAGAAAGGTGGATAAAGAGGGAGTAGAGAATAGTAATATTTACTTATAAAGTAATTATAGTGACTGCCATTACGTTATACCTATCATGTATATCAGCAACCTTAAATGCGTAAGTCAAAGGACACACACATGTTCCATGTGTGTGTCCTCCAGTTGTGACTTATGGTGAATTCCGCCCCCCTCTCTCCAGGCCCATGTATTGAACACTTGATGGCTTGCTAGTGCCACCACATTACAGAATTGTGAAAACTTAAGAAAGCACCACCTGCTGGGTGGTGGTGGTGGTGGCGGTGGTGGCGGCACGCGCCTTTAATCCCAGCACTTGGGAGGCAGATGCAGGCAGATTTCTGAGTTCGAGGCCAGCCTGGTCTACAGAGTGAGTTCCAGGACAGCCAGGGCTACACAGAGAAACCCTGTCTCGGAAAAACAAAAACAAAAACAAAAATAAAACAACAACAAAAAAGAAAGCACCACTTAGATACAGGGCATAGATCATTATGACAGGGCTTTAAAGGTTGCGTCCGAATCCTAGTCACTTCCTCACGCACTCTGCATCCCATCAGTCGGGAAGGGAACAGCTCCTTCCACCACAGCTGAATGATGCTTTATCTTATCATGGGCCCAGAATCCACAGAGCTAAGGACCACACACTGAAATCTCTTAAGCCTCAGGAAAGACCTAACCCTTCTCCCGCTAAGTTATTTCTCTCAGATGTTTTGTCAGAGTGACACAAGTGTTTACTCAACAAATATTTATGAGGCTGCCCTCCTCTGCATGAGTACACTCTAAAACTTCTTCACCTGCTAACTTTGTTTTGTTGTACAGTGAGCACTGGAAACACCAGAATTCGAAATATTAGCACTACACTGAGGAGGCTCTGCCCGACTAAGCCTTAGATGACCTCCAGCTCTAATTCTATTTAAGTGAAATATTTGAAATCAGGTGCATTGACACTTTCAAAACCCCATCACTCAACCATCACTGTTAGCGAGTTGTGAACGGTATAAGCCACAGGCCAGAGGCAAAAGGAGCCTGGCAGTTTCAAAGTGAAAGCAGACCTTGGCTAGACCAAGTCATCTTCTACCTTGAGATCCAGTTTTCCTTCTGTTGAACATACTGTGGGTGGTTTTGAAGAAAGGTCATTTCTATTTTGTTTTAGCAAGAGAAAAAATGTGCTAATTAGGCCTGGAAGCCAAATATTTTAACCAAAAGGGCTATGATGAGGCCATGCCCACACTAGCGAGATGGAGATCAAAGTTTAAAATTATTAGACACAGACAGTAACCGAATGAATTCAAGCCTTCCAAGGTCATTTTACAATTGGGCAGAGATAAATCTGGGCAACCCCCCAAATGTATATCAAGAACGAGGCCCTTGCTGAGAGAGAGGATTTGTTTCTAAGCACACTGAAGCCAGAATCACTCTTTCCAAAAAGACAACTGAACTAAACTGCTATTTGTGAACTAAGATCACTTAAAATTGTCTTCAAAACATCAAAAATAAATCATATTTTCCTTCTTGCATGTATTTTTCCCAGTTCCTTCTTAAAACAAAATGTTCATTTTGGGGCTGTGACAGCCGAAATAGAAATGTCTTTGGCATAAAGTTAGCTTTCTAGCCTGCAGGCAAAATAAAAAATTGTTAAATTGGAGTGGTCCAGAAAAATGGATGATAAAATTGGTCCATGAAATTTCAGCTAATAGCAAACATTTGTCCATGACACACACATACTAGTAATTAATATGTGACAAAGAAAGGGTGTGATTCTGTCCCAAACTGTGAATTTGGGTGCCTATAGCAGGATAACGAAAGTTGTGATTTCAAATAAGATTGTCAAGGCCCTCGCTGAATGCACTTTTGTAGCGAGGAAATATCTGGGGACATAGCTCTACTCTGCCTTGGTTTCAGTTGGCCCTCTGGTGTTTTAAAGGCAGCACAGGCTGTTGTGTTATTCAATAAGTCTGAGGACAGCTATGGGTCCTAGTTCTTGCTTGGATTAAATAAATTCTTCCCTGATGGCTGTGCTAGTGATGCCCTCTGCCTCCATTTCTCCTTCACCCAGTAATTAGAGGAACAAGGAAACCTACTCAATGACTGCACAACGGGCTAACACAGGTAAGAAGCTTTTCTCCTTTTCTGTGTTTTATTCGTATCATATTTTATTGACTCTAAGGCATTGCTGATAGAGACATGCAGCATTATTTCATTAAACTATATAGTAAACACTCTCTATGACTCAAGTTTTCCTAACTCTCTTTGTACTTAGGTCAGAATTGGACTCTTGTCCTTGATTAACTTGAACAGCCCCTTTGTAGCAAGAATTCTGTGATAATTTTTTATGTAAACTTGGCCAGATCTAGAGCCACCTATAGCATTGGCAGGGAATACCTGTGAGTGTATCTGTGAGGATATTTCAGAAGAGGATTAACTGAAGGTGGAAGGCCTTCCGGAATGTAGATAACATCACCCATTGAGTGGAGGCCTGGGCAGAATGGCAAGGGATGAGCCAGCCTGGTGACATTTCCTTTTCTCGACTTCCTGCTCACCTGTTGAAGAGGACCATCTCTCACCCACCCCACTCCTGCCAACACTGTTCTGCCCCAAGGCATGAGGCCAAGTGCCACGGCCTGAGAGTCTTCAAAACCATGGACTTAATAAATTCTTCCTTTCTTAAGCTGTCTCTATCCAGCATGTTGTCATGGTGCCACAAAAGTGACCAATACAAATTTTGTTGTCAGTCTAGAAAGAAACGTCCATATTTCCATATCTGATATTTGATCAACATGGTATTTATTAAAAATCCTCTCAAATTGGTTTGACAAGGATTCCTCCCAGAGCTGGGAGGGTAGCTCAGTAATAGATACCTTGCAAAACATGTGAACCACACCCGAAATAATCCTCAACAACTAAAATCCTCTGCCTTTATTTGACTCCTCATCTACTGCCCTCTACCCTGTCTGTTGGCTGTGAACTCCCATCTGTCCTTGCTGTATTTGGAACTGAATCTGATTGCCATGTCTCTTTCCCCTCTTGCAATAATTCCTGGATGTTTCTACTCTTCAATAGCAACCACATAAAGAATGTTACTGACTCCCAATCACATAGAAGAATACCTGCTTAAGCCGGGGTAGGCTGCAAAGCCTGCTTTGTCTGGAAATTTCTTTTTATTTACTCCAAATAATTTGGCATTCTCTCTCGCCTGTAGTTGTACTGTGTGGCCTTTAATAAAAATTCTTTCCGTTTATCTCAGTAACAAGATGTATGAAGCCTTGTAGAATTTCAAGGTTTTCTCCTTCTTAGGTTCCTGGCTCTTTCCAAGCAAAGAAGGAATAACAGATGTTTCTGACAGGAGGCATTTGCTTCACTAACTGGTGCCAGTTGCTTAGTTTCCTGTATTTCTGCAAATTGCAGTGATTGTGCGTGTGTATGTGTGTGTGTGCGCGTGTGCGTGTGCGTGCGTGTGTATGTGTGTGTGTGTGTGTGTGTGTGTGTGTGAAAGGGGAATCTTGTTGAAGAAATTTTAAATAACAAGTACACTCGACTTATACCTTTTCCTACAGCAACATGAGCAGTGAGGACCAAGTAAATAGTCAGAGTCCACTTCTCCACGACCAACAGCTTTTAATTTCACTGATGCCAACGTCTGAGGGAAAACAAGCACGATCAAATTTATGGAATACAGTGTTGTCTGCTCCTTTGCTACCCAGGACACTCAAATGTCCACAGTGCCAAGCCGATCGTGGAAAGGATCGCAGCTCTGCATTAGAAATGTGTGCTTCCAATGCTCTGTCTTGTCTTCCAGCAGAAGCAGAGACACACAGGAGTGCTGAGGAACCTGTGGAACGTACCAAGATCCTGCATTTGCTAGACAGTGCGGCCGCAGTAGCAAACCAAGGAGCCTACTCTCTCTAGCTCAGGGCGGGTGTTCTCTTAGGAATTATCCATTCAACTGTCAACAAACGTCTGACTTCTAGATCAGTGAAATTTCTTAACCATTTATCCAAACATCAATATATTATTCACATCACACAGATGTTTCATGCGTCAATCGGCTGTCCATGTAAGACATACCGAGCAGAGGCTGTAGTCCAGGCTGGTGTATTAGAAGCATCAGGACATGCCCCACAGTTACCTTTATCCCAAACTACCATGACCAGGAAAAGAAGTCATATGAAACTAACTTATTTACCCATGATGCAAAAGGGTACAATTATGGACATTGGAAATACTAAAACAGAAAAAAGCTTTCATTGGTTTATTTTGGGCAATTGTTTTTGTAGTTATCTGCAGTCAAACTACATCACTAGGGGGACTTGGAGACCAAACTTGAAATGAGCAGCAGTTCAGTTGTTAGGGAGGCACATAGAATTTCCTTAAGAAGAACTGGGTTCCAGTGTTGCCCAATGCTCCTGGCAATCCCTTGCTGACCCCATAGACAGAAGGACAAGACGTGCAGCTATACAACCCTCCCAGCTCTCTTGGGACTGTCGGGGAAAGCCCAGGCTGTGGCCAGAAGACCTGGGAGTTCAGGAGGTGACGTCTGCTCGGTAAGGAGCTTGGAATTATCTGCTGCTTCCCAGGCCAGGAAACAGTCATATTTTTCTCCTTATTCCCAGAAGAAGGGGATGGGAAAGTAAAAACGTCAGGAGTGTGGTCATCCCAATACATGCAGGTCCAGTTTAAAGGTGCGATTAGATAACACGCTGTGTCCTAAACATGCTGGGTCTCATAGCAGAAAAGGAAGCAGGAATACCCCCAAGCCCCACTCCAGTGCTGTTTTCTATCCAGTGATAGTTTTCTATCACTGGGCAGATAGGATGAAACAAGCTTCCTTGTGTCTAGAAACTGAAGAGCATTAGTATGAGGCAATACTGGTTTTATGTGTTTTGTATTTAGTCTTTAGGTCAGGCCTTCCATTGCTCGGGAAAACACAATTTTAGAATCAAAGGTACCTGGATACTGGCTGGTAATGGTGTGATGTGCATGGCAGCCACGACAGCTCTGGTAGTTTGTGATGGAAGTGCCCTCAGCTTCCACACACATTCGATACTATTCTCAACAAAAAGTAGAGCTGTTTCCATGTTAAATAGCTTTTGCCCACACAGCAAGCATCCTAGCAAGGCTCAGCAGGCCAAGGTACAGATCGACTTTGAGTTTTCTCTTCCATGCAAGATATTTTTTTTTTTTAAAGATTGTGTGTGTGCCAAGAGGTGATAGGCAAAGAGTGAAGGATGAAGAGAAAAAGCTCATACTAAGGAACAGGATCCTTCATCGTCACTCACTGTCAGACGGATCCTACCTGATGGAGTGTGGGCATGAGGGCTGGGGACAGGGATGGAGGATATCGCTGATCCACAAGGCTCTGGAAATCCAGAACACTGAGGTTAAACTAAACACCACCATGCAAACCAGACACAAATCTAACTATTCCTTAATCCCCAGGGATTTCCCAATCGCTGCCCGAGCCTGGATGCCTTCTAGCCAACTGTCCCTATCTCTGGGCATCCATGTCATTATCATACACAGGCTGGATTGGGACAGTGATTACTATTGCAGATATTTTCATCTCAACCCCTTCAGAGTGTGTGTGTGTGTGTGTGTGTGTGTGTGTGTGTGTGTGTTCCTCATTGTTTGTTTGTTTTTTTTTTTTTTTTTTTTTTTTACTCTTTTGGAGACCAGAAATCCAAGTTCAAAGAGTCAATAGGTTGGAGTTTTCCTGAGACTCATCCCTTACCATGCTAATGGCTGTATTCTCTCTATATTCCCATGACCTTGCCTCTATAAGCATTTCCATAATCTAACCCAATATGCATTATTTTATTTCATGTCTCAGTTAATGCACCAAGTAAGAGGTTTTGCTCCTTGTAGCATTTCATACATATTCTGACGTTTTGTTCCTTGTAGCATTTCATCCATATTCTATTTTTGCTGACCCTCCTCTGTACCAATTTCTCACCCTGCCCCCGGCCACAACCTTCAGACTCCAGGATCCTCTCTCTGCTTTCACATAATTTTTTTTTTCATATATTCTCTCATCCACTTTATCCCCTCCCTTAAACCCTTTATTTCCCCCCTCTCTCGTATGTCTCCTGACCACACTCAGCCCCATATAAATGCACCTATATAAACGTGAGAAGCTTGGATCTGTTGATATCTACCTTCTGCAAACAGCTGGTCTTGTGAACTCTGTGTGGATGAACCTATGTACTGACACCTAAAACTTCCTAAGTCAGGGCATCCCCATAGTTCTGTGCTCCCTCATAAACACTTAATCAATGAACTACTTAAGGGTAAGATACATAACTGAGTAGTTTTGCACCTTGGGGAAAATCAGTTACCCCATGAGGAATTATGATATGTATTCATCAATTGGGGGAAATGGAACCAATCTAATTGTCCATAATAAGAGCATATAACAGTAAAGCTGGCTTACACTGCAAGGTAAAGATAGCAAGAGTTTGTATAACGGTATAAATCAGATTGTGTGTTGATAGAACACTCAGATTTCCAGAACTCGAAGGTATTTCATAGGAAAGTTTAGAATTACTGGAACCTCAGCAGCGCCTCTATTTTGAAAAGTGCAGCTCAAACTATTTTTATAATAAAAACATAATGAAAAGGCATTCTCGTCGGATCTCATTGCTACCGTTAATCCACCCTCTGTGGGACCCGTTCCGCATGAACTAGAGACCCACATCATTGCTTTTTGGAGGAATAATTTTCTAGCAAATCTGTTTTGTTTTGTTTTGTTTTGTTTTCTTGATAGTTTTCAAATTAAAAAAGAAGTAGCCATTGGTGTGGCTTTCATCAAGACTTTCCTTTTAATACATTCCAACCAGCAAGGAATACTTCCGGTAACATGCCCGAGCCTCTCCACCAACTGTTAATCCCCCACTAAGAGCCCAGACAGTGGAAAACCACGTCAGTTATCACTGTGCCTCTCACTTTAAGGAGCCTATGACTTAGAATGCTTTGATACCCTAAGTCATGGGCTGGATTGAAAGAACCAATCTAATAAAAGCAACAAACTCTTCTAGTAACAAAGGAGGAACCTCGGAACATCTTGTCCTCTGGCAAGGCCAGGCGAGGCCTGGATGACAAACAAGGCCAGTGTTGCCAGCATGTCTGCTCAAGGTCGGCTGTGAAAGTGCATATCCTTGCACTAACTCATGTACAAATGCACGCACAAACACCCTAATACACAAACTCATGTACATAGACACCCAAGTACACACAGACGCATGTGCACACAATCATATACACATGCACAGGGACACACATGGATGCACACTGCACACCCAGACACCCAAGTACACACAGACACCTGCTCATACCTGCATGCACATGCAGACACATGCATGGACATGCCAATATATGCACACACAGGCACATGTGCTTATGCATGTTTTAGCACAGGTATGTGTGCACACGCATGCTTGCACACACACAGACACTGCCTGTCTTCATCCTTTTTACTGTTCAGAGCTAAAGTGCTTGGATTTCCTGTAGGTGAATACATTCTAAACTTTTCTAGCATATTTAACTGCTGATTTCCAGTTTTTGGTGCCTCCATTTTTTACCTGTCTAATTTTTTCCCTATTGTTCTTGAATGTATATTAGGACATGTGTCCATTTCATAGATAGGCCATGATAAGCATTGCATTATTCCAGTGTTCCCCAGTGACTGTCCCCTAGGACCGAATCCAGCAAAAGAGTGGACAGATGAGTATAGAATTTCACGATCAAATACAGTTCCTGGTTCAGAGCTCCCACGATGCACATCAAACCATTACAGACTTTGAAAAGCACCAGAGCAATGGAAGAAGCTCTGCGCGGAGCTCAGGAACCTCCAAACAATTCTTCTGTCATTGATGCCCATCCCTCCAGATGTAGGTCCCTTCTGAGGACCATACATGGACATTGTGGTTCCCATATATCCATAATTATTTTCAAAATGACCATCTTGCATTTTCTTACTTACAACTGATCTCAACATATGACAAACTTTAGAGAAACTTGTGGAATTCAAACGAACACACCACTAACACACCAAACACCAGCAGGCAGTCTTAAAGGAGGAGACTAGCCTGAGCTGCTTACAAATTCCCTATTTCCTCTGGCTCAAAGATACTGTCCCTTGTGCAGCAGCCACTGAAACCTTAATACAATACGTATTTCTGCAAGACCTGACTTCTCAGACTACGTGCTCAGGACATGTGCACCTAGATCAGTGTCTCCTGCTGTTCATCACAGTGTCACCATGCTTCTGTGAAGTGAAATTCTTTCTAACCCATGACAGATTGGGTTTGTCGTGTATCCTTCAGATCACCTTCTCCTTCATGGCAAGCTTGTTTTCCCTGTGGGTGTGGTTTGTCCTCTTAGAGGCAGTTGATTCATCTTCAAGGCCCTGAAGGTTCTTGCTAACACTCCTTTCACATGCCTTACCCTGTACTGGGAGCCTGACTAAAGCCATTGGGCTGTTTGTTTTTCTTTCTTTCCTTCCTTCACATCTCTACAGGCTTTTACGACAGAATAATTTAAGTGCCAGGGTCTGGTCGGGCCATGAGCAGCTTTACAAAGTCTAGGCGTTTTGCCAGAAATCTAAACTTTGTTGAACTATGTTAAAAGGTTAAGCATTTCACAGAGTTTGTTCTCCTCCACCCTCACTGATCTCCCAGCCTCTGCCTTTTCCTTAAATGTCTTTTAAAAAACCAGAAGTGCTGGAGAGAACACATTTGACCCTTACCCTGTAACCATGGTAAGGGTAAAAGCCTAAACAAATGTTAATCACACTTCTCTCCCTTACC
>JADRCD010167353.1:0-10670 GCA_019843815.1 Montemys delectorum
AGAAAGGAAGGAAGGGAGGGAGGGAGGAAGGAAGGAAGGAAGGAAAAAAGAAAGAAAGAAAGAAAGAAAGAAAGAAAGAAAGAAAGAAAGAAAGAAAGAAAGAAAGAAAGAAAGAAGGAAAGGGAAAGAAATGAAGTGAAATTATGTCAGGAAAAAACTCATCCTAACAATTGACAGTGGAGTAAAACAATATAAAAGTCACATACAGAAAACGGGCTAAGGCTTTGCAACCACTCATTGTATTCCAAGAATAGCGTGTAAGGATCAGCAGAACACTTCAGCAAACCTTTTACCTAGAACAAACTATAGCAGCCTTTACCTGCCAACCAGCAGAGGAGACATGGACTGCCATGAGTAGATGGTGACCTGAAGAGTCACCATGAACTCTTCTGGAGTTGTAGAGGAGAAATGGGCAGGTTAACAGGGTATTCCTGGCCTCCACTGCGAAAAGGGATTGTGGTCTAAAACATGCCTTGGACGATGGTAGGGTGGGGGCCCCTGGCTCAGGTATTTGATGTGGTCCAAGATTCTCAGGGCATCTTCTATTAGTCCCTATCCCACCACCTCAGGCCCCAGAAGCTCAGCCAAGCAAAGTCCACAGACTCTCAGTTTATAGTTGGGAGAGAGGAGACAATTCTGGAATACAGTGGGAAGGAGATACATCAAAGTTCAGGTGTGTGGATGGAGAGGAAGTAAAGTTCTGGACCAAAATGTTCTGGGTGTACATGGGCAAAGGAGAGGCCAGGAAGGTAGCCGTGCAAAACCACCTCCGCAGAAACAAAGACAAAGTAGAGAGCCCAGCCACTGTCTATAGACATCCTCCATTCTCCAGATACTTTCTCCTTATCCTTAGTCCCTTAGCTCTGGAACCTGTCTTCAGACAGACCCATGTGACTTCTCCATCTTGGTTGGGTCTTCTTAGCACTCTCTCAGGCAGGATTCAATATTTCCCCTTCATGTCTTTTATCAATAGTCACATAAAGTTTGAGGTTATCTGTGGGCACACTTACTTTGTCTCCATATCAGTACGTGAGCTACACGGAGGGAAGGACTTGTGGGTCTCTCTTACTCTAAATCTCCTCTACCACTGCTGTTCTCAGCACACAGCATGGTGCTGCCTGAACAAAGAAGCGGAGACTTGGAGAGAACAGGTAAAGATGATCGCCATGTACTCACTGGCTTTGGATCTGAAACGAGCTTTCTCTGGAGTCACCATTGCTGTCCCTGAAAAGGGTAGTAACCACAGCTTTGGATGAATGCATTCCCTGGGCACAGGGACAGCCATAGTAGATTTCGCTCAAACATACAGAAAAGTTATGCTGAATGTCCCTCAACACTCAGCTTGCATACTTGAAACAACTGGATCTAGAAAATAAAGCATTTCTGTGACTTTCAGAGAGGACAGATGGCTCACTCTGTCAAGGGAGTATTCAACCCAGACTCATCAACCCCGTAATATATTAAAATGGTTTTGAACTCTGGGAGGCTAAGGAGATAGCTCGGTTATTAAAGTGCTTGCTCTGGAATCACAAGGACCTGAGCTCAGCTACCCAGACTCAGACTAAAAAATGCAGACATGGAAGTGTGTGCTTGAGATCTTGGTGATCCACCTATGTCCCCTGTCCCTGAGCTGAACTACTGCTGATGACTCATATCTGAGTACTTCGAGTGCATGTCATGTTTAGAAAGGTGGGACATATCATCAGATACAGAGACACCGTTGGATATGGAGGGACCATCAGCCAGGGGACACTGTCAGAGACCAAGACACCATCAGCTAGGAGACACCATTGTATATGGTACATGAAGCAGTTAAATCCTTCGTCTAAAGTCAGACATAAATGCATCTTAGTACAGCCAGGATGAGTGCAACTAAATCCACACAGCCTAAGGGCAGAGAGGCAAAACTGGAACACCAGACCCCTGCACACAAATCACAGAGTCCACTTGCATAAGCAGAAAATGGTGGGTCAAGCACTTAACAGGTCTCGATACATGGGGACCACGAGAGGTATAAGGCTGCTCTGCCTAACACAGGCTATTTTTCATTAAACTTTTCCTTCACAAGTACGACGACTACAATATTCTGAAATAATGATAAAAATACAGTATAGTATATACATGAACTAGAAACACAGTCATTTATCAATCATTATCATTATCAAGCATTATGCACTGCACATAATTATATGTGCTTGACTTCTCCGTGGCTAGATTCTCTGTATGTCTGTTTATACTGTCACCACAAACAAGTGAGCAGCGCACTGTGCTGCATGCTACATTGCTCCAGCATTACGGGATATGAGTTGCTCTGCATATCTGTTATCATCGTGCGCTGCTACTGCCTCATGGAAGGCCCAAGGTGGACCAGCTTTCTCCCATCCTTTTCTTGCCTCACACCTCAGAAGCTCAGCAGGCGTTTCCCTCCTCCTAGTTGTTCCTCACAGTGAGCAGTGTTAGATGTACTCAACTCCACAGCCTATGTTTTGCTTCTCTGCAGCTTGATCCAGGCTCTCTTTATTTCCTCCAGAATTGCTAGATACCCTTAAGCAGTCTTTTCTGTATTCTCCTCACCAGGCAAGCCCAGCATGGGGCTCTAAACCCAAAGTCCACTCATGTCATCCTAGGTTCATGGACGTCCTTCCATTTCTACATCTAGAAATCTTCTCGATGCCTAGTCTGCTTCTTGCACTGGGGCAGTAGTCATTCACTTCAACCATACATTAGTCAGCTGGAGGCGGGGGTAATTAAAACCCCAGTACTAGACTGTCTATGCTTATGATGTCAAATCTCTGGGCATGAGATCAAAGAGGTATAGGTAATTTAATACACCTCTTTCCAACCCCAGTGACATGGATCCAGGAAAGCAGAGTCTGTGTATTACACAAGAGCAGACTCTGTGTCATTAGTCTGCAATAACTGCCCCTCAAGCACCTTAGATTCAGAGAGCCAAAAAGTGGCGTTCATCGTGGCTGCATGCTACTAGTAGGAAGTGTGGGTCACAAAACTGCAGCCTCATCTTGGTATTTGCTAGTAACACGGCAAAGGCCCTGGCTCCATCTTGAGATGCCCCTGATGAGGGATGTGCCTAAGTTTGAGGTTCTTTTCTCCAAGCAAGATTCTGGTGCTTGTACAGGAATTAAAAGTAAGACAAAAACTTTAAAGTTAGAAGTTCGCTTATTAAAAACATAGACAACGCATTTTTTCTCTCTCTAATGTCTTTACATCAAGAGTGAATATTGCTCATCTACAGAAGATTCTTTAAATGTAGGCATGTTTAGGAGAGAGGGCAAGACAAGTGACATAGTAGGTTCTTATGGAACAGCTATCCAAAACCCAGTTTAATCCAGTTTCACAGCTATGTAAATGGGTAGCTCCTGCATCTACTCCATTGGCACTGTTAATAATACTACAGGTCTTTGAAACTGCTGTTGGTCTCAGAAAGGATGGAGTCTATGACTGTGAAATAATGTGAAGGGAAAGACTTCATACTGTCCATAGACTTCAAAACATTGGCTGCTTATCTATCCAGCCACTGCTTTGGCCCACTCGTGGTGTAAGAGGTACTCTCTTCAGAGAATACCGTAGTTTCCATGGAAATAGAATCCTGGCATAGAGGTCTTTTTGGTTTATCAGAGACTACCATGACCAATGGCTTACAGAGTGTTCAAGGAGAACTGACAACAGGCTCAGAGGACTCATCCAAACCCTGTTAAGAGCCCAAGAGATCTGTCCACACAGGGGACACTGGGTAGAAGGGCTTTTCATTAATTATTTCAAAATTTCTAGACTCTACACTTGACTTGATTTTCATCATCAGAACATTTTACAATTTCTTACCTTCCTGCTTCTACCCCTCACCACAAGATGTGGATCAACCAGCCTACCTCGACATGTTCATACAACTACCCTACCTCGACATGTTCACACAACCAGCCTACCTCGACATGTTCACACAACTACCCTACCTCGACATGTGGCCTCCAACAGCTCACTCCAACGTGTTCACTGAACCACAGTTTTCATATTGATGCCTCATGGTCAGGACTGATTAAGGTGACCCTTGTTAAAGGAAATTTTTATCTTTC
The DNA here is from genome assembly GCA_019843815.1 of Montemys delectorum. Classification (NCBI taxonomy): domain Eukaryota; kingdom Metazoa; phylum Chordata; class Mammalia; order Rodentia; family Muridae; genus Montemys; species Montemys delectorum. Next base: position 4,089 of record JADRCD010167353.1, read on the forward strand.
TGTAAGTTGTATGTGTTTTATTTTGCCAGATAATGATAGTTATATGTATATTTCTGCCTTGTTTGATACAGTATTTTAAAAATGGAGAAAGGAATAAGAACAAAGAAAGGTATTATTAATTACTACTACTATTACTATTTACTGGTGTTCTGAGACAGTTTATCTGTGTAGCCCTGGCTGTCCTAGAACTCACTCTGACCAGGCTGGCCTCAGACTCAAGAATCCGCCTGCCTCTGCCTCCCGAGGGCTTGGACTAAAGCGAGTGCCACCATTGCTCATCAGGAAGGTTTTTTTGTTTTTGCTTTTTTTAATACATGATTTATTTTGTCCTTCTTAGCTTACTTGGTTTATTTTCTATAAAATTATATTAGTGGAATAAAATTGACTGAATTAGTGATAAAAGATTATTAGATTATATGATTTAAAACATTATCTCCAAATTATCCTGAAAATTAATAACATCCATTTAAATTTCTTGTGGATTTTTTATAATAATAATAATCAAATAACATCAGTGGAACATTTTTTAAGTGAAATAGATGAGTTTACTTTATTAAATAATATTACCTAGCAATAATAATTGAAAGAGCATGTGCTTAGCTCCATGGGACTCAAGGAACAGTTGAATATATTTAAGATTTAGGGTGAAGATGAGATTATTATCTAAATAATTTAATAAGCAAAGTGCTCTATCAATGGTACTGGAGTCAGCAATGTGAAAGAAGAAAGAAACCTAAAATCCACTCCCTACCTCACACCACATACAAAAGCAAATTCCAGATGTGTTAAGGACTTAAATGCTAAATAGGAAAGCAGTCTGTAACTGTAAAATGTAGGTAAATTTTTATGTAACTCTGTGGTGCTCAAAGATGCTCTTAATGTTGATAGCAGTGGGGGAAAATTAAAGAGAAATATTTGCATGTTTTAGATTTTAGCATTAAAGATTGTCTTAGTCTGGGTTTCTATTCCTGCACAAACATCATGATCATGAAGCAAGTTGGGGAGGAAAGGGTTTATTTGGCTTACTTCCACATGTCTGTTGATCACCAGAGGAAGTCAGGACTGGAACTCAAGCAGGTTAGGAAGCAAGAGCTGATGCAGAGGCCATGGAGGGATGTTCCTTACTGGCTTGCTTCTCCTGGCTTGCTCAGCCTGCTCTCTTATAGAACCCAAGACTTCCAGCCCAGGGATGGCACTATCCCTTTGATCACTAATTGAGAAAATGCCCCACAGCTGGATCTCATGGAGGCATTTCCCCAACTGAAGCTCACTTCTCTGTGATAACTCCAGCCTGTGTCAAGTTGACACACAAAACTAGCCAGTACAATTGACCCCTTGTCAACTTGACACACAAACACATCACTATTAAGCCTCAACCCTTATGTTCTTATTCATCCCCAAGATCTAAAGTCCCACAGTCTTTACATATTAAAAGTTCAATCAATTTAAACTGTCCAATATCTTTTAAAATTCAATGGGCTCCACTAAAATACATTCTTCCTTCAAGAGGGAAAAATATCAGGGCACAGTCACAATCAAAAGCAAAACCAATGTCTGGGATCCAACTCACAATCTTCTGGGCTCCTCCAAGAACTTTGGTCACTTTTCCAGCTCTGCCCTTTGTAGCACACATCTTTATCTTCTGGGCTCCAGATGCCTGTACTCCATTGCTGCTTCTGTCCTTGGTGGTCACTGTATGGTACTGGCATTCCCAAAACACTGCTGTAACTAGGCTTTACCAGTAGCTTCTCATAGACTGTCTTCACGGTGCCAAGCCTCAACTCCTTTGCATGACACCTTCAGTCCTGAGCCATCAATTGCAAACTGAAGCTGCACCTTCACCAATGGCCTTCCATGGCCTCTCACTGTGCCAAGCCTCAGCTGCTCTCCATGACCCCTTCATGCTGTCAAAACCAGTACCACCTGGGTGACTCTTACACATTACCAAGTCCTGCTGCAGCACAAGGTACAACCTTGGCTATCTCTGGAACACAACCTCTTTGTGCTCTCAGAAAACACTCCCCAGAAGATGTTACCTCAATGATGCTGGTCTCTTCTTAATCACCGCTAATTTCTTAGCTCCAGCTAACCAGCATCAATAGTCCCAGTAATGCAAAGTTCTCATTTTAGTAGTTCTGGTATCTTGTTAATCACAGCTGATACTTCAGCCCCAGCTAACCAGAACCACAGAATCTTCACAATCAAAACAACATGGCCCTGATAAGAGTCTTTAATCTTCCCTCTGAAATTTCACAAGCCAGGCCTCCATCTCTGTACTGTTCTCAACAAGATCTTCCAAGCTCCCACAGACATTCCACAGAGTTCTTAACAGTGGCTCTTCTAGCTCAAAGTTCCTAAGTCCTTCCACAGTCCTCCCCAAAACATGATCAGGTTGTCACAGGAATACCCCACTCCTGGTACCAATTTGCTTCATGGTCGTGATGTTTGTGCAGGAATAGAAACCCTGACTAAGACAAATATTCTAAGTGGGTAAAGGTGCAATGAAATAATTCAAGGATGTTTTAAACTAAGATAAACATGGACACAAAGGCAAGTGATTGCTGATACATACAATGTTGCTTAGAAAAAAGATGAACCAGGAACAGAGAGGAAAGTGGCCATATACAATGGCCAATAAACAGACTCTACAACCTTTATTAGCCATATAAAATGGCCGATAAACAAAATCTAAAATCTTCCTTACATTTACAATTAGAGAAGCAGATAAAATGATACATATTATTTAAAAGAAATCTTTTATATTATGGTTGAGAATTTGGAAAAAACAAAACAAAACAAAACAATATAGGGCTGGCTCAGCTTGGTGGCTTAGTAGGTGAAGTGCTTGCCCTGAAAGCCTAATAAACTGAGTTCAGGCCCCAAAATCCAGGCCAAGGTGGAAGGACAGAAATGACCTCCTCTGACTCCCACCCGCATGCCATCCACACACACACAATAATAATAAATACATTTTCACAAACGTGGAATAAAGTGGAGAAGTTATTTGATGACCTTATGCTAAAATCCCACTCGTAAGCCTAGAAATTGCAACCTCTGAGCAGACATTCGCTCTCTCCTTTGGCACTTTGTGTAACTTACATGTTCCCTGAAAATAGTGTCTTCATTCAAGTTTTACTTTTTATTAATATAGAATTATATACCGTATAATTTCAATTTATAAATTTTTTTTACAATTATCATCTTTTACCACTGTTATATCTGCTCGTGGTTTACCATTTATTTTTCCCAATCCACACAGACTAAAGTTTGTTTAATTTATTGGCCTATTGAAAAGACAGACTCCAAGATTTAAATACCATCATTTTGTGCTTTTTATTTCAATAGTTCCTGCTTTGTTGTTCATTAATATCTTTGTCTATTTCATGCTTGTTTAGATGTTTTTAGCCATTTAATGAGATGGAAATGCTAATTGCCCCGATTGGATTCACACAGTGAATACACATATCAAATTACCACAGTGCACCCAATAAACATGGACAATAACAACGCTTTGAATAAAAATAAAACTTCATGCAAATGTTTAGTTTATTACTTCTTCCATCCTTAAAAATAACATTATCTAAATTTATGAATTTTCCTGGGTAAATTAATAACTATAACCTCTATATTTGGTACACATTGACTTAATAATGACTTAGGCTTTCAGTTCTTTGACAGTCACTTTTTAACAATGCTTTATCATGTGATTTCTTATATTTTAAATTTCTAGCTTCACTGCACCATTGTCAAAGAATAACAAGATTTTATTTTTATTTTTTATTTTTTTGGATTTAGGCTTTCTTATGGCCTTGGATATCAGGGACTTTCATAGGTTTCCTTTGTTATGTATGTATGAGTATGTTCATGTTCTATGCATGTGGAGGTGGAGATGTATGTGTGTGTGTGTGTGTGTGTGTTGACAATGAGTAGTTGGGGAGCTTCATCAATCTGCTTGTGTTACTTCCCAAGACAGGCTCTCTCTCTAGCCAGTTTCCTCTGATCTCCACTGTGCAGGCATTTGGATGGTAAGCAGGCTGCCATGCCAGGCCAGCTTTTTATATGACTACTGAAGATGCAAGCTCTGGCCCTCAGGCTAGCTTGGCAAGTGCTCTATCCACCAAGATACATCTCCAGCCTGCTAGTTTCCCTTGAATACCAGCTCTGAAGGTGGGTGTGGTCCCCACATCTTTCGTCTAGGCCGTCATTCATAATGCTCAGTCTCTGTGGTTCTGTTTCATCAAAGTCTCAAAGGTATACAAAACCTACCATGCAGTGTTTTACATTTTGTATATTTTTATTTCTCCTTTCCATCACACTCTTTCTGTACTGTTCCATGTTAAGTGTATGTCTTATAAACAGTAGCTTGATTGTATTTTAAGGCTCAATGTGAAAGATCTGGTGTTTAATCCATCAGATTTATTGTAACTAGTACTAACATTTGCACTAGATTTTGTCACATTGAGTCGTATTCCTTGGATGTCCATTTCAGATATTATTAAGATAAACTCTGAATTTGAGCACCCTTCTTTTATAAATTGTTGACTCGTGTGTCTAGTTTAGAATCACACTAACAATACTGAAAACGCCCATTCTTCTACACATCAAGCCTTGGTATATCACACAGGGTAGGGTAGGGGGTGGGACCTTCACTAAGCAAGCAAACAGTCCTTTCATTACGGACACAGTTCCATTTGAGTTGAGAAGAAGCAATAACAAAGCAATGGGGAACTGTTTGGCCCCTGGTCAGGACTCAGGGGCCACTCTGCATTGCGAGGTAAGGTCCAGCTCTTTGATGGGGAAGGCTGGTCATTAGTGACCAGTAATAGGAGTGCCATATCACCCTCCTGGTGCAGTGAAAAAAAGCCCTGAAGTGAGAAACACAAAAAAAGCTGGAGTACCACGTGGCACAGTGTTTGCAGGGCAGTGCTCAGTGATGGCTCCTGCCTCCAGGGGTAAGCAGGGCGGATCCAGTTTCACTTCTGGTTCTGTTCCCGGTGATCTGTGAAGTTTCTGATGCTGTCTTCTCAGCTGTAGAATTAATGCAGTAACTAATGTAGAATTAGTACTTCCCGAGCCCGTCCACTCTAGACCTTGAAAGTATCCCTACTCCTACTACTAACTACTTGATCAAACTCAGAATACCCATTGGGAGCTTGAAATTTCTACCAAGTGTAACATTTGCCAAGAGAAAGAGCCGTGGTTCTGTTTTTTGTTTTGTTTTATTTTGTTTGTTTTTTATGATTTTGTATTTTAGCATCTCCCAATTTGTTCCTTAGCAAAATTTTTCGTTGTTAAATTTTCCTCAGTGAAATATATATGGTTGTGTCTCAGTGAGTACCACCTTTCATGAAAAAAAAAAAAAAAACAGGGTGGGGTAGCAAACGCCTAGGAGTCCATTTGGGTGTCATGAAAGCTCATGTAGGGAGTAATTACCTCTTTTTTTTTACCACACTCCTAAAGCTCTGGTTCAAGAACTGCATGCAATTTTTGGCTCTTTCTACATAAGAAAAGATTGCCAATTTGGAGAGAATCCAGAGAGCAACACTAATGACACGCAGCTAAAGAGAGCCCAAGAGAAGGAGGCAAGAACTGCTGAGAGATCGGAGAGCCCTGGAGACAGGGAAGACGACAGACCTCAGCGAGAGAAGACTCTTCAAATGACGCTTGTTTTCTTCTGAGTCCAGACACATATATTTGTAGCTTAGGAAGAACTCAGTTGTGAGCATTACATAATGCACTATGCTTAAGAGTTGTACATTCAATCTGAGAATGTAGCAGAAATGGGCAGAGTGGTAGATACCACTGGAGGATCCAGGATGCTGTCTGCCATACAGCATCCTTCTAAATACCTCAGGCAATGGTGTCTTAAGGTTACAAAAAATCTCAACAGAAATGAGCAGGCACTAGCAATACATGAATTGACAGAAATGGGTAGACTTTGAAACAATTATTTAAAGAACTTTATGGCATAGCACATGATGGGAATGGCGGCGACCTCGTCAGAAAGCATCACACACTAGGCCCAAACAGTTCCATGTAAGAGGTTTAATTGAGAGGGAGAGAGGGGGCAGTAGCACGGAAAGAGAGAGGAGGGAGAGAGAGAGAGCGAGAAAGGAATGTTCCTAGTATTTATATGACTGGTGACGTATGGCCAGGTAAAGGTGGGAGGCGATTCCAATGGATTCTGGGAATATGGTGGCTGTTGCTCTGGCAACAGGTCTCTGAGACCCACCCATGAGTCACCACAGGCTTTGGATACTAACAGCACATGCCTGCCATACCAGGCACATAGGAGGCTAGGGTAAGAATACCCTAAGCTAAAGGCTTTGTCTGCAGAGTACGCTCAAGGCCATCTAGAAAATTATAAAGAGCCTATGTTTCAAAATATATAAAGTATAAAGAAAAGCACTGAGCACATAGGTCAGTGCCAAAGCTCTTGATTTTTGCATGAAGGCTGTGGGGTTCGATCCATGATCAAAAAGCCAAGCAAAGCAACAACAATAACAGAACCACCTTCCTGGTTATCCCTCTTTCTCCACATATAAGAGACTGGAAGAATGAGCTCTTGTCCCAAGAGACAGC
>JADRCD010167354.1:0-27509 GCA_019843815.1 Montemys delectorum
TTTTTTTTTGATTTGCAATATCTCTTTCAAAAGTTAATTATAATTCTACTATAGTGGAAATTTCATTACATCTAAGCACCTAAATTATTTTACACACTTGCCTGCTCAACTGTCATTACCCTGAGACCATGATCATTAGATTGACAGTTGAGATCCTCTCCGTGATCATGCCTGAAGCTGTCCTGTGGTTAGGCTTGCCTATGGCTCCTCTGTAGTCCTGAATCTTTACATTTTTCCTGATGTCAACAACAATAAGCACCTTCCTTTCAAAGATGTAAGATAAGGGGAAAGTGCAAATGCAATCTGAAAGAAGAAAAAGGGTCTTGACACTGAGCAGTCTTTCAGAGTGGCTAGTTGTGAAGCAAGCATAAGGCGTTGCTCAGCAAAAGGTATAGGAATATAGGACTTCTCTGGAACAAGCACCAGGCTGAGACAAAGAGCAGTTCAAGATGAGACATAAAATCAGTAAGGTTGCTCTTAATCCCAAAGATGGGAGGAAAAAGAGGACTGACCCAAATCATCATGGCCAAAATTAATTAAAGCAAGCAATTATTTAAAGCAAGCTTTTTGAACAAATTTCCAGTACATGGGTTGCCTCTCCCTAAAGCGTGGTTCAGGTCAGCACTGGACATTAGGAAGGTAAGGTTTTTATAGCTAAGGGGTTGGAAATTTCCAAATGGAGGATTTATCAAGCAAAATAGGCAGATTTACAGAAGTAGAACATAACCATAACAAATTACTCAAGCCGGGCAGTGGTGGCTCACACCTTTAACCCCAGCATTTGGGAGGCAGAGGTAGGTGGATTTCTGAGTTAGAGGTCAATCTGGTCTACAGAGTGAGTTCTAGGAAAGCCAGGGCTACACAGAGAAACCCTGTCTCAAAAATCAAAAACAAACAAACAAACAAACACTCCAAATTACTCAAAACAATCTGCTAAAACAAAGACATGAATGCAAAATGGTCTTAAGGTAGTCATAACAACCTTTTGAAACAGAAGTAGGGTTACAAGATGGTTATAACTTTTTAAAACAAAGACATGGCTGCCATTTCCTGGAATAGGAAATATAGAACACTTTGTAGTTGAGATATAGGTGGAGGATAACCTAAATCCTTGAGAAACTAAAGCTTAATGATAAACTTGAATGAACCTAGTTTGTCTTTACTATAGAATGGCTTTCTTTTTCTTTTCTTCTTTTTTTGTTCATTTTATCGTTTATTTTATTTATTTACATTTCAAATGTTATCCCCCTTCTCAGTTTCCCCTCCACAAACCCCCTATCCCCTCCCCCTCCTCTATGAGGGTGCTTCCCCCACCCTCCCACCCACTCCTGACTCAGCTCCCTAGCATTCCCCTATCCTGGATCATCAAGCCTTCACAGGACAAAGGGGCTCTACTCCTAGTAATGCCCAATAAGGCCATCCTCTGCTACATATTCAGCTGGAGCCATGAGTCCCTCCATGTGCATTCTTTGGTTGGTGGTTTAGTCCCTAGGAGCTTTGAGGGGTCTGGTTGATTGATATTGTTGTTCTTCCTATGGGGTTGCAAACCCCTTCAGCTCCTTCAGTCTTTGCCAAAACTTCTCCACTGGGGTCCCCAAGCTCAGTCCAATGTTTGGCTGCATGCATCTGCCTCTGTATCGGTCAGGCTCTGGCAGAGCCTCTCAGGAGACAGCTATACCAGCAAGCTCTTCTTGGCATCAGCAATAGTGTCTGGGTTTGGTGTCTGCAGATGGGATGGATCCCTAAGTGGGGCAGTCTCTGGATGGTCTTTCCCTTCAGTCTCTGCTCTACACTTTGTCCCTGAACTTCGAGTTATTTTCTTCCCCTTTCTGAGTAGGACTGTAGCATCCATGCTTTGGTGTGCTCTTCCTTCTTTTTAGGTTTCATATGATCTATGAGTTGTATCATGAGTATTCCGAGCTTCTTTTTGGCTAATATCCACTTATCAGTGAGTACATACCATGTGTGGATTTTTGTGACTGGGTTACCTCACTCAGGATGATATTTTCAAATTCCATCCATTTGCCTGTGAATTTCATGAAGTCATTGTTTTTAATCGCTGATTAGTATTCCATTGTGTAAATGTACCACATTTCACATATCCATTCCTCTGTCGAAGGACATCTGGGTTGTTTCCAGCTTCTGGCTACTATAAATAAGGCTGCTATGAACATAATGGAGCATGTGCCCTTGTTATGTTGGAACATCTTTTGGGTATATGCCCAGGAGTGGGTCCTCAGCTAAAACTATTTCCAACTTTCTGAGGAACTGCCAGACTAATTTCCAGAGTAGTTGTACCAGCTTGCAACCCCACCAGCAATGGAGGAGTGTTCCTCTTTCTCCACATCCTTGCCAGCATCTGCTGTCACCTGAGGTTTTGAGGGATGCTACTCCACCAGTTGTCTGGATGTTGTAGAGTGTTTTCCTCCAAGCAGAACAATTACAGTCTTCATGAGATCTGTTGGGGCTGTATTGTGAAATATCACAAGACAGATGTTGATATTTTTTGCGGAAGAAGTAGCTGTGGAAGATCACTAGTGCCCCACCTGAGGCTTGAGCCCCTCTTTATGTACATCCCAACCATCAGTAGGTATGTGATTCAACCTTAGTTGTAAGTGGCTATGTGCTAGAGTATATAGCCTGGGGAGGGTAGAGGCAGGAGGACTTCATCTATGACTATAGGACTATCATCCTCCATGGTGAATGTAGACTTTCCAGTGTTACTGCTTTAGGGTTACCCATGTTCCTAGAAGTGGCCTCCTCAGTTGTCCCCTCTGCAGAGCCAAATAAACACATTGATTCTTTTGTGGTTTGAATGAGAATGGCCCCCATAGCCTCAAGTATTTGAATAACTGATCCCCAGTAAGTGGAACTGTCTGGGAAGTATATGTAGCTTTCTTAGTGGTGGTGGTGGCGGGGGGCGGGGGCTTTGAAACTTCAAAATTCTATGCCATTCCCAGTTAGATATCTTTGTCTGATGCTCTGGGTAAAATGCAAGTTCTCAGCTACAACTCCAGCCCCATGCCTGCCTGCCTGCCTGCTAATATACTTCTTACCTTGATAATTATGGCCTCTAATCTTCTGAAAGTGTAAACCCCCAATAAATTCTTCTATAAATTACGCAGGTCATGGTATCTCTTTACAACAATGGAAAAGTAATTATAACAGGTTCCCAGGTGAATTCCAGAGGAATCCAACTTTGTTTTGTCACTGGGGCTTTATAAGGAGGATATCAACATTTATATCTCCCCAAGAGGGAAAGTTGTGCAACACTAAAGGAACTTAAAAGGTTTTGCAGAATTAAAGTTCCACAGGTCAGACTGAAGACCTGACCTGGGAACTTTGTATTAATGAAATATAGGACATACAAAGAAACAAAAGGGGACAAAATGACACAAAAATCAGATGGATGAGAGATCAAGTAAGAAGATCTTGGAGGTTGAGGAAAGAATTCATGTTGAGTATCTTTCAATTGGGTATTTCCATTAGAGGTGGAGACCATTGTTAGTGAGCACCCAGACAGACTCGCAGATGAATATAGCTTGCTTTTTTGAAATAGACTTTGACCTCATTATGTAGCCAGGTGACCTCAAACCTGCATCTTCCTAAGTGCTAATATTATAAACCTGTGCCACTAAACAAGCCTGACTGGCACTGAACTTTTTAAGTGGGCAGCAGACTTATGTATAAATTGATCATTGGAAGGACCAGACCTCACATCCCTAACACTCTCCCATTTATTTATTTATTTATTTATTTATTTATTTATTTAACATCTCAGTTGCACATCCTTCTCCTCTAAGTCCTCTTCCTCACATGACCCCTCCCCCCCAACACACACCATCACCTTTGAGAATGGGGAGGTCCCTTCCAGAAAACCAACCCACCCTGTCATCTCAAGTCACTGCAGGACGAGGTAAATCCTCTCTCACTGAGGCCAGACAAGACAGTCCAGTTAGGGGAAGGCGATCCACAGGCAGACAACACCCCAGCTGCCTGGTGGGAGAGCTACATGATGACCAAGCTCACTTTTGCTCCATATCTGTGTAGGGCCTTGGTCTAGCCTTTGTAGGCCCTTTGGTTGGTGGTTCAGTCTACGGGAGCCCCTAAGGGTCCAAGTTAGTTGACTCTGTTGGTCTCCTTGTGGTGTCCCTATCCTCTTCTGGCTCCTCAATCCTTCCCCCAACTCTTTCACAAGACTTCCCTTGCTTATTAACTCCTGCTGAGCTTCAAAGTACCCAGACACTATGAGTTCACTAAATCTTTTCTTTACAAGACTTAGTGCTTCCTACCACCAGTTGTAATTCTTGACTAACCAGTGAAGAAAAGTTTACTTAGGCTGTAATATAGTGACCTTTCTCTAGAACCTTGAATTATTTCTTGCAACCTAAGTCTGTGTTCTCCCAGGTTGCAATCCTAATTAGCTCCACACGAATGAATTTCTCTTGTAATCAAATAAATTTTATTCTGAGTTGACAGGTGGATGAATGAAAGAACTGTAGGTTGTGTTGAGTACTAAGGGAGTAAACATAAGCATTTAGTAGTTGATAGGCTGCTTAGAAGGCTTCAGGTGCAGAGATTCATGAAATGTGGCTAGGAGTTACTTAATTGTATTCATTAAAAAATTATTATTATTATTATTATTGTTGTTGTTGTTGTTGTTGTTGTTGTTGTTATATGTTTGGGTGTTTTGCCTGCATATACATGTCCATGTCTGTGTATCACCTGCAAGCCTTGGTACTCATGTAAGGACAGAAGAGGGTGTTGGATGCCCTGGAACTGGAATTATAGATAGTTGTGAGGCATGATATGGATGCTAAGAATCAAACCTAGGTCCTCTGGAAGAGCAACCAGTGATCTTAATTGCTAACCTATCTCTGGAGGACCTGTGTTCTTCTTTTTTATCGTTAATAATTTATCAACTATATATTTGAGATTTTTGGAGCTTTCTGTATGTATATTATTTTTCAATTAAAAAACTGGGAAGAAGAGAGGGAAGGGAGGATGGATGGATAGATGGAAGGAAGGAAGGAAGGAAGGAAGGAAGGAAGGAATATCCACAGGGAAAATAGCTAAGACAATATCAGAATAACTATGGTGGCTATTTCTGGACTGTAGAATTCCCAGTGATTTTATGGTGAGTGAATGCTAATTTAGAAATAAAAATGAAAGCACAGTGGAAGTGGCACAATGCACTTGGAATGCCATGCAAGTGTGAGGACCTAGTTTGGATCCCTAGAACATGTGAAGCCAGCAGAAGCTTGCATGCTTCTGCAATCCCACAGTAAGATGGAAAGAAAAGACACGAGAACCCCAGAAGCTCCCGGCCCAGCTAGTCTGGCAGACACAGTTACTTAAAGCAGGAGACGGAAGGTGAGGTTATCCTCTAACCTTCCAAGTACACCTACACTCACATACATATGTGTGTATGTATGTATGCACACACGCATTCAATAGTAAAAAGTGAAAATTAAAACGAAATGAAATGATATTCAAACTGCACAACCACCTCTTCTTTCCCCATGATTGCTCCCGTATCCAATCATTCAGCACGCCATTCCCACAATGCCGCTCACAGTCATCCACAAAGCTGCCTTCCCCAGCCTGTAGCTGTCCCAACCATTACAGTCATTGCTGATCAGTTGCTCTGAAGTAGAATCTTTAGGTTCTGACTTTGAGACACTCCCCCCCCTTCCCCTGGTCTCTTGCTCTTCCATTCAGGACTCCCTGTTGCTCCCAGAATCTTTGATGTGGGATTCTAGTGGCCCCTTAAACCAGTTCTATAGGGATATACCTTGTAGTCTCAGCTCCCTTTCCTTCCTCTTCATACACGAATCTCCATGACATATGCTTACGAGCGCTCACTCACATTTAAAGCTCCACTGAAAGGTCATCACACCTACGAAGAGTGTCTCCAGTCTGGGCTGATTAAGGAATTGCTTTTGAGTTATTCATTTTGTAGATGCAGCGTTGTGTGCCTGTTTCACAGCTCTTTTGTGCGTGTATGTGTATTTACATGTTGAGTATGACTACATCTGCAAAGATTGATGTTGGATATCTTCCTCCGTCATTCACCCATTGTTTTTGTTTGTTTGTTTGTTTGTTTGTTTGTTTTTAAGACAGGTGTGTCTCTGAACCTGGAACTGGCCCATTAAGCTAGACTGCTTGTCCAGGAAGCCCTGGAATCCTCTTTTCTCTGCCTTTTAAGTGCTAGGATTCTAAGTGTGTGGTCCAACCTCTACCTTTTTAGGTAGGTTCTTGGGATCTGAACGCAGGCCCTTATGCTTGTGTGACAAGCACTTTACCACCTCTCCTGGCTAGTTTTATGTCAACTTGACACAAGCTAGAGTCATCAGAAGGGAATCAACCGAGAAAATATCTCCATAAGATCAGACTACAGGCAAGCTTACGCAGCAGTTTATTAATTAATAATTGATGAGGGGGAGGAGCACTCATCCCATTGTGGCTGGGACCATCCAGCTCAGGCTGGTGGTCCTGGGTTCTATAAGAAAGCAGGCTGAGCGAGCTACAGAGAGCAAGCCAGTAAGTAGCACCCCTCTATGGTCTCTGCATCAGTTCTTGCTTCCAGGTTCGTGCCCTGTTTGAGTTCCTGCCCTGACTTCCTTTGGTAAACAGCGATGTGGAAGTGTAAGCCATTCTTTCCTACATAGGTTGCTTTGGTCATGGTGTTCTGTCCCAGCAATAGAAACTCTAACAAGGACACCATCTGAGCCATCTCCCTAGATTAAATATTTCTTACAGTTAAGAATCTTCTAGTTCCCTGCTGCCCTGTAAGTACTGAAAATTTTTTGAATAAAATTTACACAATTATGTTTCTTTCTCTTTGACCCTGGACAAATGAACAGTTTTGTACATATCCACCAACACCTAAGTTTCCTCATGAGTGTATAAAGAAACTATTCAAAGCCTCTTATAAAGAAGTAACGTGGGGATGTGATGTCATCCACAGAGCTCCTTGAAAGAAGAATCAATTATTCATCTCTACCATTTAGGCCTCTTAGCCATTATCTGACTCCATGTGACCCATTTCCCTAAGCTGACCTCCCCACCCTCCTTGTCTTGCTTGTGAAGTTTCCAAAGTTGCAACCTCTCTGCACTAGCTCCCTGTCATCTTCAGTACTGCCCGTCATGTGACCTCAGGGTTCATAAGCACAACCATGACAGACATTTGCTTTCTTGGCCATTAGTGTTTTAGCTCCCCTCCCCCACCAGCTGTTCTTAACCTTTCACACTTTTCTTTTTTTTTTTTTTTTTTTTACCCCCAAACTAGCTAAAGCCATACTTGTTCTTCTTGGACAAGTTTATTATCTTCCTCCAAGATCAGTGACACATCTATCTAAAAAATAGATCTTTGCTCTCAAATTCTGACACCATACTCACTGTACTGATCCAATAGAAAGAAGTGTTTAAGCAAGCATTCATTCTGAATCCTGGCTTTGTGTAAAAATACCTCTTCATGGCTCCATCCCACGGAGAACCTGATTACATTGCCTAGGTGAGGCTTTGAAATGTTTTATTTTGTACGAACCACCCTAGGAGATTCTATCAGCAGCCAGATTTGAGGACAGATTTGAGGTCTGAGGTGACCCCTTTCATTCTCTCCCTGGGTCTCACCTTGTCATTCTTTAAATGTTCCCGAAATGCAATGTGTTGAAGGCTTGGTTGCCAGGCGGCTACTGTTGGGAACAGTTACAGCCTTGTGGAGAGGAATTAGCTGCTCTCTCTGTCTCTCTGTTTCTGTTTCTGTCTCTCTGTCTCTCTCTCTTTTTCTCTCTGTGTGTGATGTGCCTGTTCGTCTCTGTCTCTGTCTATGTATATGTCTGTCTCTCTGTGTGTGTCTCTCTCTGTCTCTGTCTGTCTGTCTCTGTGTATATGTGGCACGTCTCTGTTTCTCTGTCCCTCTTCCTCTTCCTCTCCCTGGCCTCCATGCCATGAGCAGTTGTGCTCTGCCATATCCCTCTGGCACAATGTTCAGGGTGTTAAATCTCACTATATTCCTAAATAACATAGCAGGGTTTGTGTTTTCTTCTAATAGCTCAGCCATTGTAGAGATGTGAGAACCTCTTTCTTAGTAAACATTTGCCATAGCTCCAAGCTTGAATGTGGCTCTCTTTGGTTGGCGTGTTCCACACTTAAGCCACATGAGTTGAGAATAAGAAAGGAATATTTCTAAAGATGCCAATCAAGGTAACAGGATAAAATGACAGAGAGGAAAGAAAAAGTCAAAATCACACCTAAAGACAAGCAGCAGCCTGCGTTTATAGATCTGGGAACAGAAAACAACAACAACAACAACAACAACAACAACAACAACAACAACAACAATGCCCAGTTGGTTACAGTTAATCTGCTGTAGTACTTGGGCATGGTCTCATCCGTTAGCTGCAAATAATTGATGGGCTTAGCTGTGTGCTATTGGCTGAAAACTGGTTATTTGATATAGAAAACATATCCCTAAGCTATGTTTAGTTTGTTTATGTACTAACTTAGCTTTCCTTTCCTTACATAGAACTCAAAGTAGGAAGGTGGCCTTAGGCTATGCCTTCTGCATACCCATTCTTTCAGCTAAAAAAACCAAAAATGTTTATTAAAGACATGTAGAAGTGAATATCCAACTCCTCAAACAATAAGATGTAAAGCTGAAGAAAATGAGAAAATATGGAGCTGGGGAGATGGCTCAGTGTGTCACAGTGTCTGATCTGCAAGCATGAGGACATGAGTTCAAATCCCCATGTAAAAAATCATGTATGGCAACCCATGCCTGTAATCCCAGCACTGGTCTTAAGGACAGCAGGAAGGAGACATGAGGATCACTGGGGCTTGATGGCCAGAAGCCTAGCCTAAGGAAGGAGCTCCAGGACCAGTGTGAGACCCTGTGTAATATCGTCTTGACACAATGTAGAATCATCTAGAAGGGGAGTCTCAGTGAAGAGCAGTCTAGATTACGATGGCCTGTGGACATGCCTGTGAGGAATTTCTTTTTATTTTATTAAGATTTAGTAATTTCTCCAGCTAATAGGTTTCATCATGATATTTCACACTGGTAGGAGCTTGAATTCACTGACCATGCCATATCCATAGTTAGAAGCAGAGAGAACAATGAATTAATGCAGAATTTTAGTGCTCAGCTTGCTCTCTCCTTTATTCACTACATTTTATAGGACACAGTCTATAAAACAATGCTGCCCACATTCAGGGTTAGTTTCCCACAGTAATAAGCCTCTCTATCCCCTCCAAAACAATGTCAACATCCAAGATGGACAAAGGACATCTCACAAGGCCCCACTCCTGGATGAAGAGCTACAGGTAACTAGTGAGAGAGATAATTAGTCATCCCAAGGGTGAGCATCTTAAGTGGTTATCCAATGCCAAGTGTTCAGGTCTGAAACATACAATACAATGTGGGCTCAGAAGGTTTTGTGTGTGTGTGTGTGTGTGTGTGTGTATTCACATGTTAATAATAATTAAAGAAAAATAGAATAGTGATAATACATGAAAGAAAGGCTTGGAGTTAGGAAAAGAGGACAGGTGGAACAAGATGGGTGAATGGTATTGATACATACTAGTCAGTAAATATTCTTCTAGTTAAACTCCATTAAACTACTTGAAACATACAGTACAGTTTATTTACATCATGGTTACTATGGCATTTCTAATGTTAACTTCATGATTTGGCAAAATTATTTTCATTGACTTCATTTTTCTTCCAATTTACAATTTACAATGGTATCAATTAAGTCTCCCCACTACCTTTTATATGTGTGCACACAATTGTCTTACACCTGTTTTTATTCCTGCTTAGCTGATTTGTAAGAGAAAAGAAAAGCAAGAATGAGAGTGAGGTCAGCAGCAATATACAGAGAGTAAACGAGACAAGTCCAAGAGAAAGACACAGAACACCCAGGAGCTACAAGGTACCAATGACAGCCAGGGGACAAAGGGTAGTTGGCCATTTACATTTGAACGCACAAGAGGACTTATGACCCAAATCTTAGATCATCACTCTGTGTCAGAGAGCTGAACAGACCAGCCCTGCACACTTGTCCCAAAAATTGCCTGAATAGGAAAGAGATCCACCAGTAGCAGTGGATCAGGAAAGGAGTTTATGTCAGTATAGCTCAAACCAGCAAGGACAGATGACAAACAACTGAAGCCCTGTTTCTGTGGAATTGACTGTAGCATTGTGACTGCTTGCAAGAAGAGCCTGGTGGGATAAAGGTCAGAAGTGAGGGTGGAGGGTAAGAATGAAAGTGTGTGCTGGAGAGGTAGTTGAATGGATAAATGCAGGTGAAAAGGTGTGTGCGTTAGCCATCTTGATGTAGTTAAGGTAAGTTGATCGTTGTCTCAGGCCTGATCATGTGGCTTCCTGATGGCGCCAGGGGAGTTGTCATCTCTCAGGAGCAGTTGTTTTGTTTTATTTAGTTTATGGCATGTGTACTAAGACTCATTGAGTCAAAATTTGAGATAATTGACTTGGAATAGAGTTAGTGAGGGAAACGACTGGACCCTCCTTCATGGAGGACAGCTCAACAAAGGGGAGGACATGTGCCACAAAATCTCCAGTTACAGAGCCGAAACATGCTTAAGTCTTCAAGGCTGGAACCTGCTCACCAGCAAGATCCAAGTAATATGTCAGTTATAATCTGCTTTGCGATTATGGGATGCCATAAAATATTGTTCCAAATGCAATGTGTTTGTGCCTGTTTGGGGAGTAGTTTCTCTTATAAAAGCCTGCAGCTGAGCATCTCTGGGATTTATAACACCAATAAAATTATATGGCATTATTTCAGAAAGTCTAGCCACTGAAAACCAACACCCAAAGGATGAAGGTGTTTGGGAGGCTGGGGGCAAATTCAGGAGTCCAGAGTGTAACTTATTAAGAACTTACAATGGGCTAGAGAGATGGCTCAGCAGTTAAGAGCACTCAATGCCCTTCCAGAAGACTCAGGGGTACAGTCCCCAGAACCCACATGGTAGCTCACAACTTTTTGTAACTCCAATATCTTACACAGACATACATGCATGTGAAACACCAATGCACTTACAATAAATACAAATTATTTCTTAAAAGAACTTATAGACAGAAATATGTCTTGCTGACAGCATGACAGGAACATCATCCTAATGGCAGGAGAACGTTCACACACTAAACTATACACAGGTGGGCTATGACCAACCTAGACGCCCTCGATTCCTCCAAAGTCTCAACATGTCAAGCATTAGAAATAATCTATGGCAAGAAAAACTGAGTGATGATATTACTGATTCTATTCGTCCTTTAAGGGATAGGTAGGATGTGTGCCATGGTCACATGGCAGACGAAATGACAGCTACAATCAAGATGGCTATAGTCACAACATGCTGGATATTATGATACATAAAAATCAAATAGATATTATGATCTGACATATTTAATGTTGCACAATGTTGACAATAAAATTTTGCCTTCACAGTGGAAATGTTGGTAACTATTTCTCATTCTTTTATTGTTTGTATTTTTAAAAATGATTTGTTATTTTCTTAATGAATAAATGCATAGAATAAAATAGAAAGTATGTTAGAGCCTTAACTACACACACACACACACACACACACACACACACACACATACACACACCACACATACGCACAATACACATCAGGTGGCCAACGTCCAATTCCCCTAAGCACATAGTTGATCCTGGTGCACAGCCTCATCCAGAGTCTTTTTTTTTTTTTTTTTAATTTGTATGTGTTTGAAGTGACAGGTCACTGACAAGATGGTGGCCTTCTGCTGGATACTGGCTCTTTTCTACATCGCAAGCAGAGAGTGTCATTGTGAGAAAGAGTTAAATGAGAGCTTGCTATTGCTCTGATAGAAGAGCCAGTGAGTGAGGTGGTCAGTCTGCTGTGTTGATGGTGGTACCCTGCTACATGTGCTATGCCACAGTTATATAGTTACTTGGACAAAGAAACAAAACCAGAGAGGAGTGTGGCCACTATGGCAGACAGTTTAGGGAGCACCATCACTAGTGTAGGCCATGCCTTGGTCCTCTGACAGTTATGTGTAGCAGCTTGTGTGAAGTCACTGCTCTGTGTGAAAAGTCTTTTGTTATGAATAAAGGATACTGGCATCAGAGACAAACAAAAAGTGTGTGTGTGTATGTGTACAGTATATGTGTTTATATGTATGTGTGTGTGTATACATTTGTGTATGTGTATATGAAGTTACATGTACTATGGGGCATCTTCCCTGTTGTTTTAAGGTAAGGTCTCCTTCATCCAGCCCATGAGTATCCCAGCATTCTCCCATCTCCTCATAGGAACCTTGGGATTACTGTTGCTCACTATCTAGCACCTTACAACAAACCAGGGAGCCTTGGTGATTCCTATCTGTGAGAGAAATCAGGGTCCCAGTAATCAGGCGGACAAGGAGTCAGAAATTGAAAATATGACAGATACAACACAAGGAAGTGCAGGATCTCAATGTATATGTATTTCTCAAAATTAGGCATCAGACCTTTACTGTCATTACAAAAGAAAAAGAAAAGTCAGGCAGCTCAGGGGTCAAGGTACATCTGAGGCCATCTGAAAACACAATGGGTTTAAAGCAACAACCGCCTCTTCTGGATGGGTGCTGCACCCCCTGGGCCCAGAGTGTCCGGGCCACATGGGGCCCAGCTGAGCCTGGGGAGCTATGGACTGCATGAGGGCAGAGGTTCAAATGCCCTGCAGTACACTCTCTCGAAGCACAGCTCTCTTTCAAAGCACAGCTCTCTCGAAGCACATACCAGGCTCAAGATCTAGCCCATTCTTAGTAAAAGCCTACTATGCTAATCTTCTGGGCTAGCAGAGATATGCCCCAGGAATCCCATTCTTCTAATCTCAGGAGTTGCTCAGCTGCTGTGTGTGACTGAAAATGAGGATTCTAGTTGACCTTGCCCTGGGATTATCAACATCTATTTGGTAAACTTCAATGCTTGACCTCCCTCACTATCTTCCTAACAATGCTAGAGGCAATTAGTCTGAATGTGTAACATTCTCTATGAAATTCCAAGCCAAGTTTCTGCTAAGATGTTGGAACATTGATAAAGGTCAGAGAACAACGTCTAATTTTGTTTAGCTATTAGTAAATCACATCTTGGTGGGTACCTAGCATTTGAGACCTTCCATCGACTAGGACAAATCTGGGCTACCTCTGAGTTAGGGAATGCCAAAGGACCCCCAGGAGGCTAGCCTCTTTTGAAGCTATATGCCTCAGATCTGTGGTCAAGCCTTCAAGCCTGACACTCAGATTTCACTGGAGTGGGCATGTCAGCACCTGGCATTTTACATGAGTTCTTGGGATGCAAAACAAGGTCCTTTACCCAATGGGCCATTTCCTTAGCCCCCAGAGTCATCTTGTTTCCAAGATGCAGCCAACTAACTATCCAAGTGGCTCCTAACTATCATTCAGGATATTCTAATGGTTTGATAAACTCCACACCAGAGATCTGAAACAAAGACCACACAATTTCTTTATTATACAAGACTAGCTAAGAAACATTCCCCCACCTCACTCCACCTCCTGCTCACACCATCTCTGTCCAGTGTGGATAATCATACACTCATTCTTCCTATAGGCTGCCAGCTCCTCAAGGTCAGAAGACATAACTTTTTAAGTTTTCTGTGCTCCTCACTGAGGACACCATGTATTTAACAGAAGGCTTTGCCTATTTCTCAAAGAAGGTTTCTCCCTCTTTGAAATCAGTGTCCTGACCTCTTGTGTAGATTCATTTTTCTAGTGATGTGAATGATAATGCTACCCAGTGTCATCATCTGCTGAGAATTTCCAGTGGATTGAAAACATTTAAATCACAGTCTATTGGTTATTAAATTATATATCCCTTCAAATGCTTTAAATCAACAGAGCTCACACAGCTCCTTTGTATCTCTTGTGAAGGAAACAGCTTCACAATGATGTCATTTTCATTTCAATAATTTTTGAAGCTTATTTTTAATTCTGTAGTTCTGAGTATCATATTATTTTATCGTCTTTGATGAATTCATAGGTCTTACAGAGAATCACAGCTGAAGAAAAGCAAAAAGTCCATGCAGAGGGTACCTGTTCTGCCGTAATTCCTTTGCTTTGTTTTATAGAAAGTCTAATAAGATACTGCTTCTGAAATAACCAGCCAGTTCTGTAGTCTGAGGGATTTACCTTTCACAGTTCTCTTCTCTTGGTTAGTTCACTTCAGTGGGTAGGATTGCAATGGCGTCCAGTGATAAGTGTGCTGAAATGATGATTTGGAGGGTCTGGTTTCTGGTTCTCCTATTTAGCGTTACAATCTTGGGGCTCATGCAACAAACATACAGTAGCTATACTGTACCAGATCCTGTGCCCAACTCAGGGAGGACATCTATAACCACGACAGACAGGAGTATGTGACACATGAGGAAAGAACACAGTGGCAGGTGGGAATGCAGAGGTAACCATAGGGATGGAACACCCTGCTGTGGTTAGGGCTCCTGGGAACTTTACCTTCTATCAGTCCTTCCTGTTTCTGCTTCCAGAAGCTTCCTGGTTTGCCTTTATGCAGCTGTTCTTACTCTCATTGCCAGTTAAGATGGACTACCAAGGCTGATTAAGAATGAAAGTGGGCCTGAAATTAGCTGTAGTTGATTTGAAAGAAAATTTTGGTACAATACGTTCTGATCTGGTTCTCCTTTGCCCCCATCTTCTTCTAGATGTTCCTCCCTTCCCCAGCCACCTAACTCCACACCTTTCTCATTCCATTTTTCAGAAAACAAGCACACACAAACAAACAACAACAAACCAAACTAAACAATTAAAAACAAAAAAAGAGTACAAAAATATCACACACAAACAAACCATAATCTATAAGCAAAATCCAGTAAGACAAAAAATAAAAAGCCCAATTAAGCAATATGAGAGAAGGGGGGTCAAGAAAGTCTACAAAATGCCATTGAGTTCATTTTGTGTTGGTCTTCCACTGCTGGGCCTGGGGCTTGCCCTTAAGCAAGCAATAGAGAAGACACACAGGGAGGTCAAGGATACAGAAGAACTGACATTAGACCTTCACAGATTCCCTTGATCTTCAGGTGTCATGCCCAGAGTGGAGTTCATCATAGCCTGCAGTTTTTAGAACCTACCGTGGTAGTTTGCATCTTAGCTGTATTAAAGACATTTGCCCCTAGCATTGTGTTACTGGATGGTGGTAGAGCTCCTGTGCCCTCTCTGGCATAGAAGCCTGCATGTATTAAGTGTTCTGGAACTCTGAAGCAGCTCCTTTGTGGAAGCTTTATTATGCAGGAATGGCTGCCCATAGCATCAGGCAGTTTAATCTCCAGCTCCTGTCCCTTCCTAGGATGGGACAGATAAAGCTAAAAATCCAACTTCTGATCTTCACCTTGCTCTTTCTTGTGACTTTTTTATTGTGGAGTCCCAAACTATATTAGTTAAATAACTAATGCTTTGACCCAATACATGTCCAAAAGAAACTTAAGGAGGAGTGGTTTACTTTGGCTCATGATCTAAAGGAATCTAGCCCATTATGGCAGGGCAGTGTAAGTGGCGTGGTCCAATGCACCAACCAGGAAGAATGTGCCCACACCCAGAATGGATTTTCCCCTCCTCAATCAAACTCTAGATATGTATTCGCAAACATGCCTAAATATGTGTCTCCTAGGTGATTTTAAATATAATCAAGTTGAAAGTAAAGATTAGCCTTCAAACTAGCCATCTGGTAACCCTCATTGGAAGACAAAAGGCATCTTTCACTCAGGAAATCCCAAGGGTTTTAGAATTATGTTCCAGAAAACTGGGAGGAAGCCCAAATATGTAGTAGCTCACAATATCATACCCCATGCTCAATGTCTTCTGCTATTTCCCTTCCTACTTACACTAGCCTAATCATACTATCACACGCTATTTTTCCAGAAATATCCAAGTTCAGAGCTGACAGGGAAATTAAATTTTTTTAATTTTACAGATTCTACAGTGGCTTTACTTGTCAGTTTTGTGTCAACCTGACACAAGCTAGAGTCATCAGAGAGGAAGGAGCCTCCGTTGAGGAAACGCCTCCATGAGATTCCGCTATCGGGCATTTTCTCAATTAGTGATCATTGGTGAGGGTGGGACCATCCCTGGGCTGGCTGTCCTGGGTTCTAAAAGAAAGAAGGCCAGCAAGCAGCACCCCTCCATGGTCTTTGCACCAGCTCCTGCCTCCAGGTTCCTGCCCTGACTTCCTTTGGTGATAAACAGCAATGTGGAAAGCGGAAGCCAAAGAAATACTTCCTTCCCCAGCTTGCTTTTCGGTGGTGGTGTCTTATTGCAGCAATAAAAACCACAATTAAGACATTGTCCAAATTAAAATAGCTGCGGGCAGACCTGACCTACAGCTGCCAACCACTGATTTTAGCTGTCTTCTCATCTTTGACAACACTTGGGAAGATGATCATAATCCAAAGGTTTAAATAGTTCTTGGTGTGAAATCCCCTAAGATATTTTTTCAAGGCTGAATATATTATGCATACTCTTTTATCATTGTCCTTAAGCTAACTCCTAAAGCCGTGAAAAGATGAAATTCCCTTAGAGAAGCAACATTGAGAATAGGCAGCTTTGTGTTTTCAGCATTTAGGTGTTTTCATCCCTCTCCAGGTAGCAAACATGTTAGTAAAAGGTTTGTCTCTCTGGTCCACAGCAACCAAGGCATGGCTGGATGCCATGCATGAAGCAGGGTTTTATCACCTCAGAAGGTACCAGGTAAGAGGTAGGAACCTGCCTGTGGGACCGTGAAAGGCAGCCTATCTTCTGGTTGAGCTAGGTTTAAAATCCCGGAGATCCAGCAGATAACTCAGCAAGGGACGGTAGACCTTTGCTGTGCTCCTAGACACCAGGCTCCTGACATGAGGCCTCAGATCTCCATAACTCTGTGGCCGTCAGTCACATAAGGGCAATGCCCCAGCCCCTCCACAAGTAGAGGACCGTGACCACAGATTATGTAGCTTCAAGACAGATCTCCATTTTAATGAGGTACCTAAAGGCCTGAAGGGCTTAGCCACTTAGACACTCTTCCTCCTGCACAAGGTATTTAATTTAACCCCAGGCCCACCCTGAGAAAGTGAGGTATGGTTCACTCATCACAACTCTCTGCCATGACAATAAATGCTTTAAAACCATGGACTGCCTCTCCTCCTCTGGACCGCCATAGGGAACAGGAGCGGGTCTTCATTTAAAGAGCCAGTGGTCAAATTTCCCAGGAGGCCTCTCTGCACTCCCAGCCATGGCTTCCACCAAACCAAGTTGCCCGCTGAACAAGCCAAGAACTCTTTCATTCCCGAGGAACCCAGCTGAAGCTCTCCTCCTGCCCTTTTCCCTTCAGCCCTGGGCTAGAGCCAACCCTCGGACCCCCACTCGGATCTCAGCTCTTCCTTGGGGGCATCCAGTGGTGTCTGAGGTGCCCAAGAGTTGGAACTTGCCATCCTAGGCCTCTATGCAGGCCTGGCGATCCCCAAGCCAACTCCCCCCAGTACCCCAGGGACCTCACACTGCACTTCCCCACCCCTGGAGTGGGATCTGGTCTTGGCGTGGGGTGTGCTCAGTCAAACTTCCCACATCCCGCCTTTCCCAGCATCCTGAGCCCTGGGTCTGACCCTGGACACCATTTTAACCCACATCTGCCTGCAATCTTTCCTTCTCCAGCATCAGTGGTTAAAAGCTGTGTAGAGGAAATAGCACAACAGAACCTGTAAGGTTGATATTTCACCAAGTGGGACAACCCTGAGGTGCTCTGAATCCTCAACACTTACTGAACTCTGTAGGCTATTGAGGCTTCTACATTTCAAGCTTGTCAGTTTCCCTGTGCAGCATAGATAACCTGGTTATCAGTTGACAACTATTGCAAAAAGAAGAAGTCGGCTCAGCTTGACCAGGGGAGAGAATGAGCTCCCTGAGAGGTTCTTTTATGCTAACTGGACATGATAGATGGTTCAAACTTCTTTTAAGAGAAAAACATGTTTTCTTCCTTCCTTTCTACAATGTTAGGCTAGGGGTCAAGTCTAGGCCTTTGAATATCTTGGCAAGCACTTTGCAATGGAGTTGCTTCCAAAGCCTCCAAATATATTCTCTTTTTAAAACTGAGGTTATAAAATGGGCATGTAAATAGAAATGTGTAGTTTGGGCTGTAGGGAGAGACATCTAAATGCTCGTTTTTCTCAAAATGATGATGGAAAGGTTGAGAGTCAGGTACTCTGGGGAGATGGGATGGGTAGACTGCTTGCTGTGCAAACACAAGAAACTGAGTTGGGAACTCCATCACCCAGGTAAAAAGTAGGGTGTACTTATGAATCAACACCGAGGATGAGCAGCCAAGGCAGAGGGATCCCGGAAGCTGACCAGTTCAGCCAATCAATGAGCTCTAGTTTAGCAATAAGACACCCGATATCAAATCTGGTTTCTACCTATCTATACTCTGGCACACATACTTACATGCATACTCCAGAGAGAGGGAGAGAGAGAGAGAGAGAGAGAGAGAGAGAGAGAGAGAGAGAGAGAGTTCTATATGGAGTTGTATGAGGGATAGCTACATTTTCTATAACTGCTGTCAGATTACAGGCAAGTCCACTAGGCTCCTCCCAGAGACCTAGTAGTAATGGCTTATGTCATCACCTGCCACTGTCATGTGTGTGTGGTATATAAAAAGACTGCTTGCCGCAACAGTTCTCTGTGTGTGTTCTCTTGTGTTCCTGGCCAGTCTCCTTTTCTCCCACTTTCTCTCCTTCTCTGTGCCCCACCCTCTTCTCTGCCCCTGTCTGTCTGTCTGTCTGCCTGCCTGTCTACATGTCCACTCCTCTGCTACCCCTTCTCCAGGTCCTCACTTCCCTCCCTTCCCCCAAGTAAGCCCTCTCATACCAGGTCTGTTGCATGGCGTAATTTTTGAGGGAAATACCATGGTATGGTATTTCATAATAATAAATGCAATCTGAATTTATAAGTTTTTAAATAATTTTTTGATGTCTTGTGATACGTGAATACAATTAAAAGAGCAAGCTTTTCAAAACAAACCACTGGACTCTACTGGTGTAACTCACCTACTTCATAGCCAAGAGGGCTAGAATCCAGATCTTCTGACCCCTTACATATATATATATATATATATATATATATATATATGTATATACATATATATATATGCCTGTGTGTTTATACAAAAATAATCCTGTCATATTAATAATTTTAGAAAGCTCTTAAGATACAAAGGTTGCCTTCTAGAGTATTACATTCCTATATTATTCCATTTAAATATTATGGCTCCTAATCCCATAGTCTAGGAATAATCAATGTGAAGAAATATGTGGTCTGGCAAATTTTCAGCTTTTTTTCTGCTCTAAAATCAAGTAATGCAAGCAGATAGCTTTCAAAGAAAGCTATCAGAGTTCCAAAATTGGGAATGTGCCTCACTGCTGGCCTTTCCAATATCGACAGTGGTTTTCCTGTAATGCTCCTCCTGTTCACTCTACACTCTCACAATACCCTTGGTGAATAAGGATGCAGGACTGGGCTGGATAACTCGAGGGGCACTGTGACATTAAAGCAAAGCTGTAATTGGTTCAGAGGCACAGTGTGGTTGCCAGTCAAGGATCTCTTTGTGCCAGAAAATTGTAGAGTTTTGTGCAGGAAGTCACAGGAAAGGTAATGCAGAAGGATGAAAATCTTATTTGTTCAAATTAACAGATGCTTGAGGCAGCAAAGAACAAAGGTGTGATTTTGCTTCAGCCCTGGCTGTGTTTAGATGCACTTAGGAGCAGGAAGATGGGATGCAAGTTGCTTTACAGAGTCAGCTAATAAAATCATCTCCTCTTACTTTTTGGTTCCCTTGTCTCTCAAGCCCACTCTCCCACCTGACAAATTATGTTTGTTTGTTTGTTTGTTTGTTTGTTTATTTTGCTGGCTATATAAATGGACAAATTTAAAGTGACACCACATTGACTCGGGCTCATGAAATGGATGTAGAGGTTACTGTTAATCAGACCTTCAACAGTTCTGCAACTGCGCCTTTGTAAGGGCCTGCAGATGGGCCCCACCTGCCCACAGCTGCACCTCCTGGGAGAACTGACCATTGGACTGAGCTACAACACAGAAAGCAGAAACACAGAATGTAACCTCTGCGGAGTGTCTGTAGGTCAGAACACGTCCCTTAGACCAAATGGGGTGGAGGTGTGCTAATTCCTTTCTTAAAAGACAATTCAAGGTGTACCAGCCCCAACCACCATCCTACTCTGACCCACACTAGAATGTCTAATGCCATCTGCTTTAGAGATACAGATAAAGCTATAATGTATAGAGCACATTTTCATGTCTGCTTAGGGGTGGGAACTGTACATCACTGGTAGAGAGCTTATGTAGTTAAGCTAGCCAAGGAAAACTTAAAGGGACAGCAGAAATGCTGCCAAAGGCAACATTACACACTCTTAAAAATGGCTATAGAGAGTTGATGCTCACAAATTCTTAAAATCTTACAAAAATGAGGGCTGGAGGGTTGGCTCAGTGGTTAAGAGCACTTGCTGTTCTTGTAGAGGACCCGGGTTTGATTCGCAGAATCCATGTGGTGGTTCACAACTGTCTGCAACTCTAGTCCCGGGAAAGCCAGAGTTCTAGAGGATCAATGCCTTCTTCTGACTACCTTGGTCACCAGATACACTTGGTGCCTTTATACACAAACAAAAAACTCATATGCATAGAATAGTAAAACACACCTAACCATTTAATTAATATCTCACTGAAATTAATCAAGTGTTTTAAAACATATTAATGATTGTTATGACCGTGGAGTAGAAGAACCCAGTGAAAGCAATCACTTTAGCTACTGTTCTCCGTACTTGAACCAATAGGTGGAGATAATTCTTCAACTTAGGACTTTGTGCTTCTTGACAACCACGAGTCCAAACATAACTAGCCCCCAGAGAAGCTCTTAAACTTCTCTATTCCATTCTTTTATAAAGAGTTTTAGATAGTTTCCACAAGCCCTGAATTACTAGGACACCCTGGGTTCATTTCCTTCCTTCATCCTGTCTTCCCTCTTGCAAGGAAAGGCATTCCCACTGACTACTAAAGTTGATTTGTCTCCCTCTGCTCAGGGTCCCATCTTCTCTTTTCATCTGGATCTTATCAAGAGACTGTTTCCTTCTCCCCTTATGAATGCAAACCTCACACTGTTACTGGCTTACTCCTGATAACTTAAAAAAAAATGTCCAACATATTTTTTCAGAAGCGATCCCTTCCACTCAAGTCTGCCTTCAGCCACTCACTCTTTTATTTCACAGCAAATTTCTATGCAAAGCAAACTGTATGGTTTC
This sequence comes from Montemys delectorum, assembly GCA_019843815.1. NCBI lineage: Eukaryota > Metazoa > Chordata > Mammalia > Rodentia > Muridae > Montemys > Montemys delectorum. The sequence goes on from JADRCD010167354.1 coordinate 21,358, forward strand.
CACTTCCCCACCCCCTAGTCACTTTTCAAAAGAATGTAAAGTGGATTGCAATCACTTAGTTTTACTGAAATTGCCCTAACTGAAGTCACCGATGAGTTCTTATTACTAAACTAATCATCGATTCTCAACCCTAAATCCACTGCGTCTTTCAAAATGATTTGACCTGTGAGCTACAAAATGAAGCTCTAAGAAGTTGAAAAATAAAAGTACAAAAGAAAAGGTGAGGAAGGAAACAAATTTTCCCTCCTTCACTGAGGCCTTGTCTGCATTCGCTCCTGGATATTCTGACTCTTTTCTATATCCCTTTTTGGCATCTATTACTCATTTATGTCACTGGGCCACTGCCCCTGTGACCTCCTTTTAATTCAGTATCATATCCATAAGTGATTTTGTCTTTTCATTCCTAAATGAATTGACTTGTGAGTCTTAGGTCATTATTCTCAGATAAGTCACTCCTAGCCTCCTGAGTCACACACTTCCTTCTTAACTGACTTCTTCCAAAGACTGTCAACATTAAATGGATCAAAATAGAGAATAGTCACTTGTCCATCCTTCTCTAGCCCTTAAATTAGTGAATAGTGGCAAGCTAATTGAGGTATCATCATTTTCTTTGCCTCTTAGGGATACGACACAATGTTTCTATGATTGTCAAATTTACTTCCTAAACATGTTTTACATTGGAACTCATCCAGGCAACTACCTGATATCGCAGGCTGTTTGTATACTCTGAACGTTTACATGTTAAAGTCCTAATCACCTATCACCATATTTTGAGAAGGAGGCCTTGAAAGGTAATTAGAATTGAATGAAATTATGAGGGGCCCTTGGGATGGGATTAGTGCCATTATAATAAAAGACCCTGGTGGTTTCATTCATTCTGTTATGTGACTTCAAAGCAAATCAGCAAAGTTGGACAGGACTCCTCTCACATAGTTCATCTGGTAATAATGCCTTGACCTTTGATCCCCCAGCCTCTAATAGGATAAATAGGTATTTTAGCTCTCAGACTATGGTATTTTGTTAAGTTAGCCTAGCAGAAAAAAGGACCCGGATGACTACACTTGCCTCCTGTCTTAGTTAGGGTTTTACTGCTGTGAACAGACACCATGACTAATGCAACTCTTATAAGGACATTTAATTGGGGCTGGCTTACAGATTCTGAGGTTCCATCTAATATCATCAAGGCAAGAAAGCTAGCAGCATCCAGGCAGACATGAGGCTGGAGGAGCTGAGAATTCCACCTTTCGTTCTGAAAGCAGGTAGAAGACTGGCTTCCAGGCAGCTGAGATGAAGGTCTGAAAGCCCACGCCCACAACAATACACTTTCTCCAACAAGGCCACACATCCAAATAGTGCCACTCCCTGAGCCAAGCATATACAAACTATCACACCTCCTAATAGAAAAGCCCCGTTTTGTTCACCTTAGCCCGAGAGGCTTTAAGTAGACACAAGGCAGCCATTCGATGAAACTTCTGGTGGTACTTGACTCTAGGACATAGTACTCACTATTGAATATTATTTAGAAAGACATAAATAACTTGTCTACACATCTCACTGCTTTCTTCCTCCCAAATACAAGATCCAACCCTACTGTCTGCCATTTTTCACCTTCTTGAAAGTCCTCCTCTGCTATCATGCCTACCGCTGCCTCTCTGCAGCCCACCCATGATTAAATATTCTCATGCTCACCTGGATGGCAGCACGGGGAGTTGTTTAAAGCATGAACTCTGTAGTTCTGACTTCTTTGACTTGAGTCAACTTGGTTGTTGTTATAGTTTATATTTTAAGTTTCCCATGAACATTATAAACTGAGAGCTTGCTCATCAGCCTGCGATGCTTGGGGAGGCCGGGAAACTTTCAGCGTGGAGGACCTAGGGAAAGAAAATTGGGTCAAGTTTGTGTCCTTGAACTAACATGGAGATTTTGTCCCCTTCCCCTCTCTCTTGTATGTCTCTGTGGTCATAAGGTTCTGCCACATTTTCCCACTGTGTTGTTCCACCTTGTACTGAGCTCCAAACGAGAAGACACAGTGATAACATATTGAAATGTAAACATAATCTCAAAGAGTTGTTATAAAGATTAAGTTAGTTTTCATCTGTAACGTGCTTAGCATAGTCCTGACCACATAGAAAGATGCATTAATGTCTAATAAAGAAAATCTATTCCCAGACTTCTCTGAAGTTTCTCTCAACCTTGCTCCAAGTCTTCCGCAGGTGTCCATCCTCCGTGCTTTGAGAACACCCAGGACTTCTGTAACGTCCAGTTGATCTTGCACTGATGCTAATTCTGCTCTTCCCCAAATCTGCTCTTTATAGCACTACTGGAAGAAGGATCATGCCAATTGCGTCGACACATCCATGTTCTGTGCTTAGCAAATCACAAAGCCCACATCAGCCATCCAATATAAATCAATATGTCACCAGAACAGTAATAATTTATGGGTAGCCATATATCACATATAAACAATTTTAAGATACTATTTTAACAATTACTAAGAAAAATTGTGACCAAACACATTAGGAATTACAAAAACTCCTAATGTGGCGAAACCTTGAGGCACTACTAGCCTAATATTTTCTTTTGTCAGTAACTGAAAATATAATAATCCAACACAACTGGACGAAAGAAAGGTGGATATTTGCTGGGTTACGTAACTGAAATATTGACAGATGGTTAACAAGGTTATTAGAACCCTACTGCTCTGGGTCTCTGAATAATACTTCCTGTCACAGAGGTCTCATTTTTGAGGGGGATGTCCTGTCCTCAACAGCAAAAGATTCATAACCTCTCTGCTAAACAAGCTAAAACTACATGTGACTCTCAATCTGTGGGTTCAGTAAGCAACTGTTGGTCTGACAGACAGACAGACAGACAAACAGACACGGACGGACAGACAGACGGACAGATGGTAGGTAAATAGATGACTGATGATAGCTTATAGAAGACAGATACATGATAGCTAGCTAGATAAAAAAAAAAAGCAGATAGGTAAATAGGTGATAGAAAGGGGATGGATAGATCAGTATTTCCAGCTGAGCCACATAGCATTCTTGCACCAACTGCTTAGGATCAGATGTTTGTATTGGGATGTCAAAAACACAAGGTGGGGTTCATCTGCTGCCACCTCCTTCTGCTCCTCCTTGCTGCCACTCCTGGTGCAGAGTGTATGCTCTTTCAGTACAGATCTGGTGCCTCTTCTGTGAAGTGGCAGCTGAGGAGACTTTGGTGCTCACCGTGGCCAATGGGAAACCCAAAGAAGGGGTCAAGGCTGAAAACAACGATCATATTAATTTGAAGGTGGCAAGGCAAGATGGTTCTGTGGTGCAGTTGAAGATTACACCATTTAATAAACTAACAAAAGCCTATTGGGAATGACAGGGTTTGTCAATGAGGCAGATTAGATTCTGGTTTGATGGGTAAGCAGTCAATGAGACAGACACACCTGCACAGTTGGAAATGGAGGATGAAGACCGGTATGTTCCAGCAGCAGACCGGAGGTGTCTACTAAAAAGAGAGCTTGCTACGTTCCTCCAGACTTTTGTTATAGACCAAGAATACATTCTCAATTAGAACTGCAATTTGGTTCCACTACATCCTGACTACTACAGTATACTTTTCTCTATTCCTTCATTTTCCTGTTTTCATTTCTTTATTCTTCACAAAGTAACAGGAGTATGTGCACAGGCATACTGCTCCCTTTTCTTTTTTCTTTTTTAAGCTAATGACCAGTGTTTTGTTTTGATTGACATCAGATGGAGATGGTCTGGGAAAAAGTACTGCTTCAGTGAAAATATCCCCCTTTCTCCATTAGTAGCGTAGTCATTCAGGTCTTATCTTTATTATATTCCAGAAAATTATTTTGCTCTCATTGTTTTAGCAAAAGAATCCAACAACATAAAATCCTCCATACCTTGTTCAATTGGGGAATTTTAACGTTTTTCATTTATCATTGTAAAACCAAGGACAATTTTATAACTTCTTTGTATGTAACTATTACATATAGGGCAATCTTGTCTTTAAGTAGGGATACATTACTCTCGAACAAAATGATAATTTCCCCTTCAAGTCAAGTGTCTTGTTATTTAAACAAACTTCTTGTTTTAAAAAAACTAGGTGGGAAATTGGACACTATTGCTAGATAGATCAGTATATGCTGGTTGTGTCAGTTATCAAGGTATGATACTTCATTTCTAGATCCATTGTTCTTTCTCTGCATTGTCCTATCTCTGTCCTTTCTGTGCAGTCAAACCCTGTAAACATGATGCATTATCTGGCTGGTGCAGTTTTGAGTCTTATCTTTAAAAGGCACTGGATCCATGTTCCAGACCTTTTATTCCTAGTTTGAGTGCACTTGTGTGTGTGTGTGTGTGTGTGTGTGTGTGTGTGTGTGTGTGTGCGTGTGTGAACATGCACGCTTTTTGCTTGTAGAGTACTCAGGGACACTCACCCACTAGTAAATTTGATTCCTCAACACAGGTCTATGGTTTCCTGCTTATCATCCTTGACATATAGCTAAAGTTCAGCTGGGAATCAATACAGCTAGTGAATCCCCACTACAATTACACTCATCCTTACCATGATTCCTAAAACCCAGTTGTGGGCAGGCAGCTTTCCATGTTTGTTCTCTTGGGGAGTTTTCTTGCTAAGCTTTGACATATCATCACAGCTCTCTTTTATTTCTACTTAGTATTTAGTCTTCTTAGTTGGTAGACACTAATCCTTTACATTAAATACTATTCGATTCAAATTACTTCTGTGGAGTCAGTGTCCTAATTAGAACCTCTCTACTACACTGGTATTAAAAGTTCCTGTTTTAGAGGCAAAACCCAGTATCTACTACACTGGAAGAGCAGCGACAACTCAGCCATTGAGTAAATTACAGGTCACTCACTTACATTAACAGTATGCAAATTATTCTTCCAAAATTTATAGAAACATGAAAATTTATATGGCATGCTAAATTTTAATGTAAATTATAAAGCAATTATACAATATTACCCTTCTGTATTTTCTTTTCTTTTCTTAGGAGATTTTTATTAGATATTTTCTTTATTTACATTTCAAATGCTATCCCCTTTCCTAATTTCCCCTCTGAAAAACCCTATCACATCTCTCCTCCTCCTGCTTCTGTGAGGGTGTTCCCTCCACCCACCTACCCACTCTTGCTTCCCTATCCTGGCATTTTCCTACACTGGATATTGAGCCTTCACAGGACCAAGAGTCTCTCCTCCCATTGATGCCCTACAAGGCTATCCTCTGCTATTGTCAGGCTCTGGCAGAGCCTCTCAGGAGACAACTATATCAGGCTCCAGTTAGCAAGCACTTGTTGGCATCCACAATAGTGTCTGGGTTTGGTAACTGTATATGGGATGGAGCCCCAGGTGGGGCAGTCTCTGAATGGCCTTTCCTCCAGTCTCTGTTCCACACATTGTCTCCATATTTTTCCCCATAAGTATTTTGTTCCCTCTTCTAAGAAGGACAGAAGAATCCATACTTTGGTCTTCCTTCTTCTTGAGCTTCATGTGGTATGTGAATTGTATCATGGGTATTTGGAGCTTTTGGGCTAATATCCACTTATCAGTGAGTGCATATCATGTGTGTTCTTTCGTGATTGGGTACTTCATTCATGATGATATTCTCTAGTTCTAATCAGTTTGCCTAAGAATTTCATGAATGCATTGTTTTTAATAGCTGAGTGGTACTCCGTTGTGTAAATATACCACATTTTCTATATTCATTCCTCAGTTGAAGGACATCTGGGTTCTTTTCAGCTTCTGGCTATTATAAGGCTGCTATGAACATAATAGAACATATGCCCTTGTTATATGTTGGGTATATCCCCAGGAGTGGTATAGCTGGGTCCTCAGGCAATATTATGTCCCATTTTCTCAGGAACCTCCAGACTGATTTCCAGAGTGGTTGTACCAGCTTGCAATCCCACCAGCAATGGAGGAATGTTCCTCTTTCTCTACATCTTTACCAGCATCTGTTGTCACCTGAGTTTTTGGTCTTAGCCATTCTGACTGGTATGAGGTGGAATCTCAGAGTTGTTTTTATTTGCATTTCTCTGATGACTAAGGATGTTGAACATTTCTTCAGGTGCTTCTCAGCCATTCTGTATTCCTCAGTTGAGAATTCTTTGTTTGGCTCTG
>JADRCD010167358.1:0-13140 GCA_019843815.1 Montemys delectorum
CATGGCCAATTGACCCAAGATAGCTAATGAGCTTCTTCATGTGACCAGTCAGTGACTAGCTGTCCTTCTCAGTAATTAAGAGTTTAAGCCCCAAAATCAGTTTCTAGGAGTCAAATTCAGATATGAGCATTACAAAAAGTATGATATTTATAAACTTCATTTTTCTCATTTCAAAGTGGTAACATACCAAAGCATGATTGTAATTATTAAATAAAAAATGCATGTATGAGAGAAAAATCTATATCAAGGCAAGGCAATGTCAACTGCATTATAAGTCTGAGATAATAGCTATTGCATCAGGCTATATGAGAATAGCCATCTCTTTACCATATCTGAAAAAGTACTTCTACTATTTTCTGTTAGCAATAATAGAAAATAAAACCCATACACATAATTGGTTTTTATATTTGATTTTCATCAAATAAATAAGTGACATCTTTTCAATGTTGAGCCTGTAGCTTCAGTTTTCTTTTATTTTCAGGACAGATTACAATAAAGCACAGGATATCCTTTATTCTTTGAATAAATATGTACAATGGCTTAATAAGTATCTACTGACAACAAAAGAAGAGAAAATGAATTAAAGCAATCACAAAGAGGAATTACGCTACTAGTTCTTAAGAATACTGTCTTGAAAGGAGGAGGCACTATTATGCCTCAGGGAGTTGATTTAGGGTCATCTTTCTTTATCAGCAGAGAAAATGTTCTTCATGGATGATTTTCAAAGCTCTCATCATGACTTTTGTGCTACTCAGCCTGTTAATTTTTCATCATTCCTTGGGGATCGTATGATAGCATTTGGAGATAATTTGGGCAATTCATTAGGACTGAGCATTTTCTGATCTGCATGACATAGATGCCTCCATTCATCAATAGTAACTTGTTAGCTGTAAATTCAAGCAGCTTTTATAGAACTGGCCATTTCTGACAGGAAGAAGTTCGGCTATGGATAGTTGTCTTACCTCAGGAATAGGACATCATGAATAGAAGAGAGTTGGAGGGTGTGAGATTAATGAAACTGTCAGCAATGATTTTAGTTGCAATCTCATAGTTTTGTATATTTTAACAGAGAGGGTATTTGGGAAAATACTGAGAAAAAGTAGGAAATTTACCCTTGGATATGTTACTCAGAATTAGCCATACAAACTACCCCCGACTGAGACAAAATAAATTCCCACCTTGATCTTCATCTTTGTGTAAGTAGGAACCTTGCTCACTCTTGCATATTACTATTTCAGAGCCCAGCATACATAATCATTACATGTTTACTAAGAACTGAATCAAATACTTTTTTCACTTTATTAAACCAAGTTTCACATAGGAATTATTAAAGTTTTGTAATTATAGTTTAGGCATGCAAGTAGACTATACTAAAATGTGGGATTGTGGACTAACCCAAAAGCAAAATATATTTTTCTAGGGAAATGTTTAACCATTTGTGGCTATCCAGTTTGTTAACAAGTTGGCCTATACACTGGAAAAGCTTATGCTTAAGTTCATTTTGTAGGGTATGAAGTACTTCTAGAGTAAAATGCCCATGTGAAACCTAGAGAAATGAAAATGTATTTTTTGAGCAGACCCATATTGCTTATTTTTCCTCCCATTTTGTGTTCCCTGAAAGTCTCCTATGGTAAACAGAAAAGCAATCTGAGATGGATACACTTTCACTGTCAGGTTACCACATTTCTTTTATTTGACCTACATTCCATAATTACCCTATTTTCCAGCATTACATTTACTCTTATAATGATCCAACTCCAATTCAATTATTCTAACAAGTGGCTTTAAGTATTCTAAGCCTTCTTAGAATTCATGAGTGAACTATTTTTGCTTTTGTGAAAAGAATATGATGCTTGATCATAGGGTTACTTTATGATTGCTCATGGGATTGTATCTTATTTAAAAAGAAGAGTTCCACTTTTGAACTAATACATACATACACATATATGGAGATTATATATATTCACATATATATGTATATATGTGTATGTATATATACATATATGTGTGTGTGTGTATTCAACCTAATCATTGGTGATACTAGTAAATATTCATTTAGATTAAAACTTGCTTGTTTTAATTTTTGTTTGTTTTGTATTTAATCTGCTGCCATGTAATTTTAATGTTTATTTTAAATGTTAATTTAATTATTATTACATTTTCCTTTTTCCTTTTTATGTTAAGGACTTTTAAATGTCTATGTTTAATATACAAGAATACAAAACAATTTGTAAGTGTAGACTTATATTTGAGTTAGAAAACACTGAATATCAATACCTGATCTTGATACTGAAAAATGGGTCCATAATGAAGAGGAAATGATTATAGTTATTGAATATATAACTATTGATATATATATATATATATATATATATATATATATACCTTATTTTATTTTGCATACTATTATCTTTGCTTAGTGGCCTCTGTGTATCTTATGTTCCTAATTTCTAAAGAGAACAGGTCAAAAGGAGAGGCATTTCATGTGTGAAGTTCTGGACAGTTCTCCTCTTAATGTACTTGATTTGAGTCAGAAATTAAAGACATATGTTTTGTCTATCCTTATGATGTTGTTCAGTTGTGGTTTGGGATGCTATGTGGTTTCCTATTTTGAGACAAATTTAAACATTAATCTATAAATTTAAACACTAATCTATTAGAAAAGAGAAAGTTCAGACCACTTTAAAGTACACAGAGGGACCGAGCATTATGCTAGAGGCTTCTACAGGAGCAACTGATAGATTCAGCTCTTCTGAGGAAGTCAGGGTATGTGAAATTAGTCTGAAAACATTCACTATTCACATGGGCACTTCTAAAAATAAGGATATGATTCAGGTAAGAGATTTCAATGAGGTTTTTAAATTAATTAACATGCACTAATGATGTTTTTCAAGAATAAACTCTGACAGTGTGTAAGGTAGCTGAACTCTCCTAAAGGAGGAGCTATGCAGATGTCTAGGCATTGCACTGGATGTAGCCCACCCACAAGACACAAGTGGCTCTTTTTAAACCATCCTGGATTTTCTTCCCATACTTGAGAAGGGTTATGCATGAGAGTGTTTCCCTTTAACTTCTTCCTCTCTGGGATCACTACATGACTCTTCTTGGCATAGCAGTGAATATGTCTGAAACACAACCAGAAGGTAATCCACAAGCAAGGAATAAAAGAGTCATTTCAAACTACCTGGAAGTTGTACTTCATTGGTGTAGCTCAAGGAACATCTCAAGAAGGAAATTAAAATATATCAATACTCTTATATCCAATACATTATTTTTTTAAGTAATGTCATATTGATATGTTCAATTCATTCATCTAAGCACTGCTAGGCATATACTAAAGGAAAATACTTAAGAAAATTCCATTTTATTCACTCTCCTATACATATACCCAGTCCAGTGGAAGACCAAGAGAGAACAGTTTATGATATGTTTTAAATACCTGTTCAAGATATATATCAAGAGTTTGTACAAGCAACATGCACTTACATATAAAATTTCTATAGTGCTAAATATAAATTAATTTATAATAAAAGTATCAAAGTTGATATAACTGGTATGTGATATAAATTATAGTATGTGATATATCTCTCAAAAATAGATTAATAGCTAGGCATGTTTATATATAGCTTTTATTCCAGCACTTTGGATGTAGAGGTAGTTGGATCTCTAGGAATTTGAGTGTTAATAAGTGGTTTACATAGTGAGTTCCTGTCTCAAAGGAAAATGATAAGTATATAATATAGATCAATGAATGCCATCATATAACCAAAAATACACACATGATATTTGATAATTTTAAACCTAAAATTTCCTTTGAATTTATGAAATTCTTGGGGAAATGGATGGACCTGGAGAATATCATCCTGAGTGAGGTAATCCAATCACAAAAGAGCACACATGGTATGCATTCTCTGATAAGTGGATATTAGCCTAGAAGATCAGAATACACAAAATACAAACCACAAATCATAAGAAACTCAAGAAGAAGGAAGCCCAAAATGAGGATAATTCATTCCTTCTTAAAAAGGGGAACAAAATACCCATGGAAGGAGTTGTAGAGGCTAACTTTGGAGCAGAGACTAAAGGAAGGACAATTCAGAGACTGCTCCAACTGGGAATCCTACCCATATTCAATCATCAAATCTAGACACTATGGTGGATGCTAGCAAGTGCTGGCTGACAGGAGCCTGATATAGCTGTTTCCTGAGAGGCTCTGACAGTACACGACTAATACAATAGTAGAGGCTCATAGCCAACCATTGGACTGCGTACAGGCTCCCCAATGAAGGAGCTAGAGAAAGGACACAAGGAACTGAAGGGTTTGCAGCCCCTTAGCATGAACAACAATATGAACTAACTAGTACCCTCAGAGCTCCCAGGGACTCATGGCTCCAGTAGCATGAGTATAGCAGAGGATGGCCAAGTCGGTCATCAATGGGAGGAGAGGACCTTGGCCCTGTGAAGGTTCTATGCCCCAGTGTAGGGGAATGCCAGGGCCAGGAAGTAGGAGAGGGTGGGGTGGTGAGCAGGGGGAGGAGGGAGGGAATGGGATTGTTTTAGTTTTTGTTTTTTTATTTTTATTTTTTTCTTATTTTATTTTATTTTTATTTTTTCTTTTGGAGGGGAATCTGGGAAAGGAGATATTGTAAATAAAGAAAACATCTAATAAAAAATAATTATATATCTATTCCTTGGTTTCATTAATAAAATTCTGTTGAGAATTTCTAAAAAAAATTAAAAAAAGAAAACAAGTCAGCAAAGGTCTTGAACTCAAAGCATAGGTTTGCATTACCCAACCAAGATGGACTGTAATTAAAAGAGAAAAATAAATAAAAGGAATAGAGAAGAACTTGCTTCCCTTATGACTGAGAGTAGAAAATTAAGTTAAGCATGGTAGATCCTGCAATCCTAGCACTCAGGAGGCAGAAGCAGGAAGATTATCCAAATCCATGCAGCTTTGGCTACACAGTGAGATTCAAGCCAGGAAGATTGTGTCAAAAAAAAAAAAAAAAAAAAAAAGCAAGAGCAAAGATAGGAATTTTAACATGTTTTCTATGTTCTGAACACATGGGGACATGGGTAAATAAACAAAGATCACTAGTAACACTTTTTTTAGGTATCATGGTCATTTTTGCCCTGACTTCTTCTACAAACATCATTTATTCTGAACTTCATTTCTTTAAAGTGGAAAATGAAGAGTTCATTGACATTGAAAGGTCATGGAGCCAATGGAACTGTGAGACACAGACTTTGTCATTGGTAAACTGTACCACCCATGTAGTTGTGTGCTGTGGAGGTGACTAAGGAACGAATACCTTTGAGAAAGAAAAGGCAGATACACACTGCTCCCACACAAAGTAACCCAATAGGATGCTAAGAAAACCACTAAACACCAAGACACCTGAATCTCAGAGAGGGAGCACAAGGAATTTCCCAGATGGCAGAGCTTATTTTAAGGGAGGATGATTTTTTTTTTCTGGAGGAGGATTTGGTGTTTTTAACCACAAATTTAAAATCCTATTCGGAGGTAGACTATAGATAAAATCTTTAGCTAAATATGTCACTTTATCCAAACAAAAATAACAAAGCTGGTTAGAAAAGATAAAAATAGACTATAATAACATTTATCCACAAGAGCTCATGACATTTAAACTGATAACCAAATTTCATTAGAGTCTGGATGGGAAAAAATCCACAGTACTTTAAGCAATGTAGAAAAACATCTTGTCTCAGATTTAGTTGGACAACCTAATGTGTCCTCTTCATAAAAATGAAAACCATCAGTGCTTTACCCTTCCTATATACAATAAATAAAGCTATGTGGACAGCTCTAGATGCAAGCTGATAAAGTCAACTTCGAAATCAGACTGTCCTGCCCCAAGTAATAATTTCCTATACTGCAGCCTTCAGGGCTGTCCTCAGTGAGCAGCCACACAATCAGTACTAATAAACTGCGATGCCTGCTCTTCTCACAACAATGACTTCACAATGACTTTAGGACGTGAATTTCAGAAAATTGGTCTTAAACTTCAGTAATGTCGTGTTTGACGTGGAGCTGCAAAGTAGTTCTGCAGTGATGCCATTTAGTTAGTTAGACACTGAATGAGTTACTGAGAAACAACAAAATACAATGCTTACTGATATTTTAAAAGTAGCAGATGAAGATATGTTTAGATTTAATCTCCCATTAATCTACAGAAATAACACACCATAAATTAGGGTTTAGAGTTTCTGCTCCAAATCAGCAGCTTTTGCTCAAAGGGAAAAAGTCTGGTAACTTATTCAAACATAGGATTAATCTGTCAGTCTCAGTGAGGGAATGATAACCATAATCATTACTAACTTGGTAAGGAAACTCATCTTCCTAGAAAGCAGTATAATTACTTTGAGCTGAAAAGAACAAGAATGAATGTTTTGTCTAGATTAACCAATAAAAATTAGTTTAGCATTCTTATCCTCATAAGTTCAATGAAATGTCTTCAATTTACAATTTTACATTTTTTCAAGGACGTGGCCATAAGTACAAATACAAAACATATAAATTACTTTGTATTTATATATTAACTAGCCATATATGCATCCAGTATTTATACATACATACATAGATTATGAAATAAATTACTATTTACTATAAAGTCTTTCTTTTCCCTGCTTCAATGATACAGTGATTGTTCCTTGTGAAATACCACACTTCTGACATTAGAATGTACCATTTTCCAAGCATCTTCCTCATTTTGCCATCCTAGTCTTATAAACTTCTTCCCAGGAGTATTTGATAAGCATATTATTTTGATGTAAAATATGTTCCTTGGTTATAAGTACATGCATGTGTTTGTGTGTAAAACCTTATTTCAAATAGATTTGAACTGTTTGAAACAAGCATTTAGAAGCTGGCTTTGCTGAAAAGAACTGTCTCTGATTTATCCTACAGGGTAACCGAAGGCAGGATAGAAGCTTGGCGTCTGTGCCTTCCCTTGGCATCCTTGCTGGGTCATCTGTTTGCCTCTGCCCATGGGCATAATTATCACTCAGAGCATTGGTCTAAACTGCCTCATTTTCCTCCAGGGCTTAAGGTACAGAGAACACACTGTATTAAAATAGCAGTCATTCTGTGTTCTAGGAACAGCAGAATCTCCAAAGATAGTTACTGGGCACAAGACCTTGCTCTTTTAGACAAGAGCAGTTATCTAGAATGCTGAAGCTGTGCCCTGGAGCAGAGGTAATTCTCTCCTGACAACTAGATGGGCACTTCAAGCAATGAAAATGAGCAGACTTCTGACCACTCACAGAGCTAATAAAATGATCAACAAACCCACACTTAAGCAAGAAAAGCTCATATTGGAATCCTGGAAGACTGGCTTGGAGATCTCTAGGACCCTTGGTAAAGCTGTGGTATTTTATCTGTTATCTGACCATCATCAGTCTCTTACAATATCTTATCAGAAAAGATGGTGAAACCTAGTCCATTAAAGCCTCAAGATTCTGGTTATTTGTCCAAAACACTTCTGTTATATAACTTTTGCTTAAGGTGAAAAATCCAAATTGATTCTCCTATTCATGGTTATTTACTAGATCCTACATAGTTTTTAGTATCTCTTTTTGCCATTGTTTTTTAAGGATCACCACAGAGGATACTTTTATGCAAAAGGTTCTATGACTGAACATTCTATTTTGTCTCACTGAGCTATTTCTTCTTGGCTCAGGTCCACGTCACTTAGGTATTATAGATTTATAATATATTTTGCTACGTCTGCTAAGCCATTTATAACATAATCTGTTCTACAGTATACATCAATGACAGCGTATAGAGGTTTATGCTTTCTCTGTGGACAAGGTAAATGTCTGTAATGGTATTTGCACCATAAACATTTCTAACTATTCAAGCATCTTTGATCTTTATACCATACATACAGCAAATTATACAGTAAAATTTACTTAAAGCGCTTTTTTTCTTTTTAAGACTATACTATAATTATAATATTTCTCCCTTCTCTTAAAAAGATTTCTGATTTTTACTTCTTTTTTATTTGAGTCTCACTTTATACTCTCAGTTGGTCTTGAACTCAAAATCTCTTTGCACCTGTTTCCTGAGCACTGGTATTAAATTAGAGGCATAGAACACTACATCAGGCCTTAAAGGGATTTCTGAATAACACAAGGAAATCATACCTTGCTTAGAATTACATTTCTACTAGTAAACTTATTGGTAAAGTTATAACTCATAAAAAGTATGTTTTGTATTTTAATGTATTTACGGCATCTGACTCCATTCTGGGAAAACATTTTAGGAGTTGGAGGCCAGATATACAACTATAGAAGGAAACAAATAAGAAACACAGACAAATAGAAAATGCAGTAATAGTCATGTTTGTTCTTTGCTAGCAATCACATGGGGCCCCAGGAGCTTTCTTTAGTGAAATATCAGAAATTGGTGCCTGTGCATCAGAGATGCCTACAGGTGGGGTGAGGTACTTATTTCCTTTGAATGCTATCTCATCAGGAGGCAAGGTTGTTTGCCCAGGCTCCAAAGCTAATTCATTTGACAGTCAGAAAGTTGTGAACAAAGTGTGGTCTAAGTATTGCCATTAAGGACCTGGTACAGCCTTTTATTTAGGAGTGCCCATGCTATGGGGTGTTCTATCTTGATTTTCCTTGCATATTTATCATAACTAAAATATGGAAAACTCTATTAAACTTCCTGAAAACATGGAATCTGGTCATCTAAATTGATGGATTATCTAAACTATCTACCTAACCATTTCCTTCCAAACATTTTGCCTGTGTTGTTCATTCAAACCTCCATCTGGGAAGCACAAGGTACACAAGAGAAGCTGACAGTTAAGGCAGCCATTACTGTTGTTTGTAGCACCTGAGATAAAAATGTATTGCAAATGAGATTTGCTCCTATTGGTGGGTAGGAGTTATATAAATGAAAGATTTAATATCACCTGATAAATGAAATACAAGTTGTACATTTTTTTAGTATATTTATGTGTGTGTGTGTGTGTGTGTGTGTGTGTGTGTGTGTGTGTGTGTGTGTGAATGCAATCATTTTTACTTAACAAACTACACTCCTTAGGTGAGTACTAGATTCCATTCAAAGCAGTCTTCTTCCTTCTCAAAGATGAGTTTTAAGTCTTGGTTCGCAGTGTTAATAAAGCATATATAGATATGCAGAACTAGTGCCTGACTTGGGCACCAAGCAAAGTGTTGTCATGATTGTCAACATTATAGTCTTAAAAGACCAAAGTCCTTGAACAACAGAAGTGCTTGGAAGCATTGGAGTACTGGCTACTCTTCTGAAGGACCCAGTTTTGAATGGCAGTACCTACAAGATGTCTCATAAACATCTGTAATTCTAGACCCAGAGGTTCTGACTCCTTTTCTGGCCTCATCAGGCACATACATGGTAAACAGATATACATGCAGGCAGAACACCTACACACATGAATAAATGTTAAAATAAAAATAATTAGTGTGCAATGTCCTAAGTGTTAAGATAGTTAAGTGCCTAAGAGAAATATTCTCTGTATTTGCATAAATAAGTGACTACTTTCATTAAACAAAAAGTATGACTCTGGTAAGTAATTAATCATGTTGAGATGAGAATGTGTAACATGAATCCTCCTCAAACTTCATTACTTTATTTACCTTTATTGTTTTACCTTGCTTTTTATGAAGGATGCATTTTGTAAGAGTCCATCAGGTAAGCAAAAAAATTAAGAAATATTTAGGTTGATTGTTTAAAAATTATCAAAGATGGAATTTTATAATATTCTATCAGGTAAGCAAAAAAATTTAAGAAGTACTTACATTGGCCATTTTAAAAATATCAAAGCATTTTGAAGCCAAAATAGACAGCCCCTGAAATCCCATTCAGTTAGTTGGTAGCCCTAATTCTGATAAAGATACATGTTGTACTGAGCTTATGCTACAGTGAAATATGTGGCCATTTATATTTGTTGAAAACTAGAATGTATATAATTGTTTGTTTTTTCATTCCAAAATCCCTAAAAAGTATGGAGACCCCATCTGGGAAAGTTTTTTCAATTGTGACTGTTAAGTGCTAGGGCATTTTGTTTTAAAGTAATCTTTAATTACTTCCTTTGGAAGGTCCCCAGTGCTTCTGAGGTTAGATGGGGTATGCCTTTTGCCAGAGGTTGCTTAGTTAACTATTTATTTAATGAATGGGGTTTTGTGTGCAGCTGAATTTCTCATAGCACATGTTAGAAAATCCTTGGCAGCATTTAAATTGGAGTACTGAGAAACATATTGGCTCGGCGGAAGTGCAATCAGTTCCCAGGCAGGAGCAGAGCTTTTGCCAAGAAAAAAATCACTAAACTAAAAACTACCAGCATCAAATGTGTGCACAGTCCAGGGAACACTGAGTTTGGTGTCAGTATTAAGTGAATGTATATTTCAGATATTTATTATCCACCACAAATGACAAAGGAGGAAAGGCTCTATACGTTTGAAAGAGAAGCAGGTATGGGAGCCTCATGCTTGAGTGTTTTCTGTGTGTTTTCTGTGTGTCTATAAAATGCAAGTGCTAGCATCAGAGAAAAATAAAAATTCAGTGACTCATGTAGATCCCAAGTCTTTTTATTTTAGAGACACATTTATAAATCACTAAAAGATATAATTTTAAAATTGTTAATAAGAGAAGCAGTCACCAGATATTGTGAGATGACCACATATATAGACATTACTGAGGAGCTTAGACTGGATATATAGATGACTACATTGTCTCCAGTGCTTTAGCCAGAGACTTACATCTATGTGATTTTCCATAAACCGTAGTTACTAAAGGTTCATTTACTTGTCTAGAAAGGGATACTCTGTGACATGTTATCTGAGCTCTGAAAAAAATTAAGTTCATTAGAAGATAATTCTTTTATTCAATGATACTCTAGGAATTAGGAGGGATTAAATATTTTAATCAAATATTAGTCTGAATAAACTTGAGAAAATACTACTGATTTTAAAAGTATAACTGCGTCCTACCCTTCTTTCCTATGGAAACTATGTTCATTCATACATGGAGGCACCCTTGAGGTTCTCTAGTCCCAGAGTAAATACCAGAGCTCTTCCCTTCAATATGGTTCCTTAAGTCAGCCCTCCCCCTCTCTCTAAGGGTTGCTTCTTCATCAGGACTACTGTAACTTTCTCTAGCTCAAAATGCACCTCAGCTCACTATCAGCTCCTGTTTTCTGGAGTAGTCAGTGGCCAGACTGTCCAGAGCAGTCCTATCTTTTGGGGACCATTTAATTTCTACATTTGTTCAGAAATAAGAGGGCTATGATTATCAGTTCAGAAATACATATTGAGGGCTACCCTGGTCACTGCTCAGGTGGCTAAGTGGATCAGTGTTCTCTACTCCAATCCTACACTTGTCAATCTGTGCTGGCTCTGTGCTGAATATACTGTCAGCAGACAATCTGTTGGAATTGGCCATCCATGTTTGCTTTGCCCTTCACTGCATCAATTACATCAAGTAGACAGTGTGAAAATGGAATATGAAATATACACTTCAGCTGGTATGTTGCCTAACATAATATTAGCATGAGTCAATACATCAAAATATCCAAACATCGTCAACTTCCCTTGTGTTCTAGGCTTGTTGAGTCATTATATAAATTTCTCTATTTCTCAAAAGTTTTATTGGGTAAAATTAAATTTCTTATACAAATTATAATGGTAGTAGATAACCAAGCAAATTCAGGACAGGTTCAAGAGTGAAGTACTTGCATAAAAATATTAGCAAGCATCTCAAAAATTCAGAAATCAAACCAGATACTATTTAAATGCAATATTTAAAAATTTAATAAGAAATTTTCTATGATTATTAAAATATTAAGACTACATAAAAACAAATTTAGTATAACTGATTCTTTCTGTTTTTGTTGTCTTGCAATGAATGTCATGGCACAGAACCAGAATATACTATTTTTTCTAGGATTCATGAATCCAATGTGATATAGTAGTTAAAACGAGTGCCAGTAACTGAAGTTTTATTGTGTTATTTGTAAATGTTATTAAATTCACAATACACTGTTTATTGTTAAGTATAACAGTTATTAAGAAAACCACCTTTGGGCTGGTGAGATGGCTCAGTGGGGAAGAGCACCGACTGTTCTTCAGAAGGTCATGAGTTCAAATCCTAGCAACCACATGGTGGCTCACAACCACCCGTAATAAGATCTGACGCCCTCTTCTGGTGCGTCTGAAGACAGCTACAGTGTACTTACATATAATAAATAAATCATAAAAAAAAAAAAGGAAAACCACCTTTATCGAAAGGATAATTTATGGTAAACAATGTTCAGTCAGACATGCTTCCATGCACTTTATTAATTCCTCATGGAAGTTTGCTGAGACTCTATAACAAACGTCTTTCTGAGAACCACAATTCTGGTTGTGTGGGTGGATCTGTGTGTGTGTGTGTGGTGATGTTGGTGCTTTGGGTGCACATGTAAATATGTGCACATATATAAATACTCATATACAGACCAGAGGTCAATCTCAGATACCATATATACCAGAGGTGCTATATGTGAAGACAGTCTCTCATTGGCCTGCGTCTCATCAAATTGAAGGTTTTGACTGATTCTGAGAGCCTCAAAAGCCTTTCCCAAATTGGCAATTACAAGCATGAGTCACTATGTCAGAATAGTTTTTTAAGTGTGATATCTGAATGAAACTCAAACCTTTGTGCTTACAATGCAAGCCTTTTACCAACTGAGCTGGTTTTCATGATCTTAAGTCTATAGTGCCTTTCTGTGGAACTGTGCTACACAGACACTGTGACAAAACTGAGTTCCTCACTTAATAGATGAGGAAAATGACCTAACAAATAAGAATAGGAGAATAAAATTTAAATTCCAGAAGTGTTGATATATAGACTTTAAAACCATATCTGAAGCAAACAAAGCCCTTCAAAAATCAAGCAAGCTCTCCATCGTCTGGCATCAGTCTCCCAACCCTACAATCGTTAACTCTCCATAATAGTAATTGCAAGAATAGGAAGCTACATTAACCTCACAGGAACTAGACAGGACTCCAGGGGATGAGCACGGGAGAGATGTCACCTAGTGACTTACAACTTAACTTTCCTACTGAATCAAAACAGTAATCACACCA